>BGPR01039666.1:0-14225 GCA_013235015.1 Araneus ventricosus
CATTTGGTTTGGGAATAAATTAAAGAATATAAGTTCAAATATAGTTAGTTACCTTTAAAAATATGAAACATTAAGAAAGCTGTTATTTTTTTACAAAACCATTTAGTATATTTTTGGGGGACTGATTTAGTTCATGAATATTAATATTTCAGCTTTATTAAATAGAGAAGAAGTTGGTAAAACGCAGGTTGCTCATCGTAGCTGTCGATAGTTTGTCTAAACAGAAAAATTTTATTTAAGGGTCTAGGCCCGCATCGACTTTGCTAATATCGCGGCGTCTTTTGACATACATAACTCACGCCCACCGACTCACCTAAAGAGTTTTTTTAGAGTCTGAAATAAATTTCCCATACCGGAAATCGCATCCGGGCTTATTGGGTAGCTTTACCAACCAGGCAAGGCAACGATATAGTGGCCCCCTCCCAAACAATTTTATTTCTATAATTATGCATTTTTTAAATTCTATGATGTCTGCATCCTAAACGTCCAACAAATTTTTACTTAGAAATATGCATGTTTTACCTGCAAATATGACATGATAATACTATAGTGAGGACTTTTAAGCTTCAGATATATTTACTATTATATAGTGGTCTTATTGAAACTAAAATGTTATATTCAACAAACTGATTTTAAAAGCATATGACTTCATATTAATACAATGTTATAAATACCGTTCGAAGATTTACTTTTCTTGGCCTTTTTCAACAAAATCTCCCATTAATGTTCTGCAAAAAGACCCGTTCAATTGGCCAGGGCTGCTCCAGAGTATTCGGCACCCAGTGCGAAATTATTGTAGCACCCCCTGTATATATCGGATATTGGTACATATGCTAAAAGATTTAACTATAATTACTAATATACTTATTAACTGTAATTAAGATTTAACAGTAGTAAATGATTTAATTATAGTAAAATGATGATTAGGAATTGGCGTCTCTACACACTCGGTTCCCTGTTCCGCGGCACAGGCTGCACACTCTTGGAGCCAGTCCTGCAATTGGCATTGTTGCTAAGCCAACCAGTCGCACCTGGGACAAGATGGATTGCAAATACGTTTTAACAACTTTCAGTTTAGAAAAACTTCTCTCGCCAGCAACAACTGTTAAAAAAACCTTAAAGACACTGGTCTTAATGGTATTCAGGATGAAAGAAGGGAACACCAATACGAAAGGGAAATTACTTGTGGTTTTTCCGGAGCCTCATGCATATTATACCATTTTTCCCCCACGCTCCCGCTTTGGCCCTACGTGCAGTTTCCCTTGCTTCGGGCCGCCCTTACTCAATACAATCCTGGATCCTTTTCTTGAGTACTGGACTGCTGCATCGTAGGGGGTAATTGAAGTAGTTCGTTATGATAATCTGGGCGCATGTGACAATGGGAAGGGGGGGGACCAGGAGTGCCGTTAGAGTTTTCCCGACGGAGAGCACAGTCTCCCCGACCGGGGGCACGACCTGCTGTAGAGGGGACGAATGTAATGAAATTGGTCTCAAATTTTCGGCAGCTCTTGATTTATAAACTATTTGAATAGCCCGCACAAAAATGTTCCCCGAGGGAGTATAAAAATTTTTCCCTACTGGGGGCAACAGCATCCCCGACAGGGGGGCCCTGCCGCACCCCGGTCCCCCCACTGGCACCACCCCTGGGGAAAACTTGACAGAAAAAGTGTTTATATAGTCGACATCAGGTGTAGTTTTGAGACCATAGTGTATGACTTTGACCAAAGAGCGTCAGCAATATTTTATTAGTTCCCCATTTTGATAACGTGCACCGTCACTTTTCTCATACGAATATGACGTCACGTCAGTGTCCATTATAAAACATACCCAGTCCACCATAATCAACATCTGGAGGCAGGATCTTTCAAAAATTTATATCATGCATTCGCATTAAGATAAAATTATCTAAAATGAAGATTAGCTTATCGAAAGACTTTATTTCTTGTATTTTTCAAAAGTTTCTCTTTTTTCTTTTTTTTTCCTTTCAAACTAAGTCGAAAAACTAGTCTTTAACCCATTTAAATGGATTGAAAATTTTAAAATACAAACAAATCGGTGAGAGTGCCCTTCTCCTCCACTTTCTCTTTGTTAAATCCTTTTTTTACCATATGTTATAAATTTCATTCTTATGCAAAAATATGAGGACAAGGAATGAACTATCCAGATTTTTTTTTCACTCCAATTTTTAAACCATCATTCGAACAACTTTGTAAATAATATCGCCTTATTGTTTTTAACGACGTTTCTTAACCATTCTGAAAAAACGAGGTAATTTTTCAAATATTTTTTAGATCTATTATTCTCTTTTGTTGTCCTTTTGCATTGATGGTATATCCTCCTTCCATCAACAGGTGAAAACAAAACAAAACAAAACAACAACAAAAAAAAAACCCGAAACGATAAGTTATCGAGAATCATTTCGCTGATGATCATTCTGTTACATCTCTCCAGGGTAGTTTGCGGTTGGTTAACAAATGCGACCGCACTGATTGCATCGCTATTTTCTCTGGACCAAAAAAATGGGTCCTGCGAACTCATTTGCAAAACCTGTCCCAGGTTAAGTGAATATTAACGTAACGAAAAGAGAAAGAAGACGTCAATTTTCGATTTCGGAGGAAATGAATAGCAGCTCTGTGAAATATGATCACCACATTTGGCTATTATTCGCCAAAATTGCGAATAGTCATTAATAATGGCTTCTGTGTTGCTGCGTTGAATTGATAAAAATATATGTAACCGAAAATAAGTTTTTTTTCGGTACATAAAGAGAAAATAATGTATTTGTTATTAAGGTTTAAAGAATTTGTTTTGTTCCATTCTGTTTTTTTTTTAAATTTTGGAAGCACTGATGTCTTTACTGCTTCACTGATCTTTTCAGAAGATAATTTTCCTCCAATATATAAAAAATTCCTTTCCCCCCCCCTTTTTTTTAATGAAAGAGAAATAAACTGTATACCGTAAAGGTATTCCGTTTATTTCGTTTTCATCTACAGTTTATTTCTGATTTTTCACGTAACAAATTTACCAAAATGCATTCAATCAATGATATTACTTTAAGTCCAAACACAATGGATGGTTGTATCGAAACAATAGCGAAAAGCAGAACAAGCAAATTTTGTAAAAAAAAACATGCAGGGAATGCAAATAAACCACCATATGTTAGTAGAAACTCTAGAATGTTATTCTAAGACACAAAAAACTGTGTGATTAAATCAAAGCATCTGCAAAATGTCTCAGTTAGAATACTATGTAATTTTCATTGGTTTACACGGAATAGGCGTGACATAAAGCTTTCTACCTTCCAGGAATTCTTTGCATGGCTTCCTCAGAAGTTCTTTGTGCAAACAGATGTTACAGATAATAAAGATATTAAAAATATTCCTTAGGTGTGATCCATAAATGCCTGTGAGTGGAAACATATTCAGTGTTATTCTGATTTGACGTCTGGACTAGTTGTCTCTGGACTCGCTACTTGACCTCGTCAGAAACGTTTAATCTGTAATAATTAATAATTAAATAGAAAAGGAATTAGTTAAATTTAAAAATTGAAAAGTAATCCTAAAAAAAACCTTTTTTTTACTTTCTTCTTTACGAAGTACACTGGCATACAAAAGTTAAGGAACATTTCGTAAAATGCGAGAAATTTGCAATTAATACGAAAACTATATTTCGAAATCAGTTCTGGGGAATCGTGTGACATTCAAGTATCATATACATATTACAGAGAAGATTCGGTCATGAGGGCAATTAGGGGAGCCACCAGAAAGCGATGAAGGCGAAAATGGAGTTTCACCCATCCTGTTTCACAGAAAGCTGATAACGAGATGTAACTTTTATCGAAGGTTATGGTTTAATGTGCATAATATTTACACGCATTTTTGTAAGCATAGCACAAAAATTCGGGAAGATATAAATGTTTCGTTAAAAAATCCCAAATTTTTCCGCATGTGTTTTGATTATAATATGCGGAGTTTTCATTCAAATTATTCGAAATTTGCAGAACACTTGACAATATGTTACAGAAGTATTGTATTAAACTTTGAAGTAAATACGTTGAATATTACAGGAAATATGAGTGTTTGTACTAAATAATTTTTTACTGCGCATGTGCGAGACGCAGCGGAAGTTTTCTTTCATAACTTCAAAGCCAAATATATAGAGCAACTGTTTTTAAAAAATCCAGTTGAATCCCATTAAAATTCAGAAAGCTGTCGGCATTTCACTGAGGTGAATTTCAATTTCTCTTTAAGAGAAGCTAAATGATGAGGGTTCTTGCACAAACTGATATTTTTTAAACTTTAATCTTCTTGGTAATCGAATCTTCTCTGGTAAATCTTAATTAATCTTCGAATGGTATTCGAGAAAATGCAATTTAAATAATGCATTTAATTTATAAGTGTTCATGGTATTAATGATATTCAATTTTACTAAAATTCAAAACCCGATAAAACCCGGTTCAAAACCCGATTCCAGTGAAGATCCGCCGTGTATATGGGCGTGGCGCATGTTAAATCTTAAAAACATTACGGCGTCTATACCATTTTTCAAAGTAAAATAAGCTGAGGGAGGGGTAAAAATAATACCATGTCCCGCCATTTACGCTTGCTGACACTGATGACGACTAGGATTTAAAAAAAAGCATATTTTGACCCGGCGCCACTTACACTCACTACGCCACTGGCCATGGTGACAAAACATTAATGCGTATTTATCACTTTTTAAAGTCAAATAAGATGAGGAGGCGAAAAAATACCATTCCCAAGGGGACGTTCACACGAGCTAAGCCACTGATGATACGGAAGGAGGCGAAAAAATAATATTTTGAAAAGGGCGACACTTACTCTCGCTAAGCCACAGCGGCCTTGCCCCCAAGATTGGCAATTTTTCATGCAGGGATGACATCTTTATTAGGGAATATACGCGGAGGTCTAGGGCTGACCACTCACTTTGGTTTTTCTTTCTTCGACTTTAATATTAGACAGAATAAAAGATAAAAATAAATTTAAAAATTGAGAATGGTGTCAAATCATGACGTCGCGTCATAAAGTTCAAGTGGCCGCGTCAGTTTTGGAATCCAATGTCTATCTCGGAAAAGAACACAGCGATGGTATTCTCCTCTCGTTTTTCTCATTCACGTCCAAAATGCGCGTTTCCCGTTTTGTTTCGTCGTATACTGAAGAGAATCAGAAATGCATTTTGGAACAGCATCTCTTCCCTTTGAGTAATTGGGTTCAAAATTTGATATAAAGCTACAACTCTGATGATGAAACCATATGGCAATTTTCATGTATCATTGCGATTCAGCGCTATCGCGTGAACATGCACACGGACATACAGGCAGACATGATTCACGTCGACGGATTTTATTTAATATTTGACACATATCTGCAATTTGGGTATATACAGGGCCGGTCGGAAGGGATCTGAAACGGTGCGAACGCATAAGGCCCCGCACCGCTGACTGATTTTGCAAAGTGTAAGTTGATTAAATTAAAATCATTAAGGAAATTAAAATTTGTCGTTGAGTTTTGTCTTCTAGGACCACAGTCTTACAATATTTACTTAACCCCGTCAAGACTAATTTTTTAAAAATCGAATTAGATTGAATGTATTTATGTCCTTAATGTGTCAAAAAATTACATTCAAAATAATGTAGTTAATTTGAATGTCCTTAAATCGTACTATACCAAATTGTACCATATAATAAGTAGCAAAATGCAATAAACTGTTTTGATGTACGGAATTTGTATCAAGGCCTGCAAGTCAACTTTGCACCAGGCCCGCTTTTGTTCGGATCGGCCCTGGGTGTTTGGTTTGGCTTTTTATGGTGCAAGGGGTACAGATTTGACCATACTGCGCCAAACAAAAGGTAAAATTTATAGCAATGTTAAAGGATAACAACACTACAAGGGTAAAATATATTCTAAAATATTAACATAATTTAAACCGGCTCTGGGTGTATTGACCACATAACCACAGTAAATCACGGTTTATGAGTCTTTCAAGTGACTGACGTAAAACGACGTTTAATTGAAAAGACATAAAATTGAAATTTTAATACACATCCTTTGATCATTACAAATTTAATGATACTAATACAAATTCATTTAAAAATAATAAGATTTTAAAGATATATCTAGTTTATTAGTGCACAGTATGGAAAACAATAAATTTTAAATTAAACGTTTATAAGGACTTATTAATGTCATGGAATCTCTCCCTAAATATTTAATTTCTTGTTGAATTTCGCCAATAATAACAACTCATCCACATCATGCTTTGTTCGAATAATTTCCTTCTTTAAACTTTCATTATTTTAAACTGAACCTGAGAAACTTCTTTCAACGTTATCAGATTAGAACTAGGTCATCCAAATTTAGTCTACAGTTTTATAAAATAAAAATTAAAACACTAGATAAGAATATTAAGAATAAAATAAAAACAGCAGAGAAATTATCTGTAAGTTATTGAAATTAATTTAAATCTGTCTTCTTTTGTTAAACCAGTCATTGAGAAATCTGATAAAGCATTATGTGGAATATGGTATCAGCATATTATTTCCCGCTAACTTTTTTAAAATGTTTTCTTACTCTATTTCCTGTATTTGTCCTAGTTTCAGATATATGGAACTTGAGAAGTTACATTTTAGATTCCACAAACGTAACAAAACTGATGTTATTTCGTTGGAGGCAATTTGATCTTCATTCTAAATGTGTCTACTAGCATTGCTCAACTAATGTCAAATATTAATTTTTTTTGTTTAACAGATTTTACACATTTCTTTTCCTTGCTGAAATAAAATCAAATCATATTGTGTAACAAATGATATGTTTAAAAAACAAAATCATGATTCGTTAAAATAAAAATAGTATCAAATTGTGCAACAAACGACATTTTTAAGAAGAAAAATCACGATTCAAAAAAATAAAAATAAGACAATATTGTGTAACAAACGATATTTTTTTAGAAATAAAAGCGTGATTCGATAGAATAAAAAAAGATTCAAGATTATAGTAGACTCTCGATTATCCAGAATAAATGGAAAATCCCGGAAAAACCATTATCAGCACGAAAATCAAAGAGTAGGCACATTATTTAAAAAGTTAGTTCTTATTTAATATTTTACAACTTGAATTAAGTCGGTAAATTCGCCTATTCTGTAGCCTTTCGTCGAATGATACTGCGAAGATTTCTCAGGTTTAATTTTTCTATGCTGTTACTGTCTTCTTGTTGTTTAGGTTTTAGATTTAGTAGAGAGAAAGTTTGAGACCTATGCTTTCTAAAAATCCGCTTTGTCTCCAATTTAGGAGAAAAATTTGAGAACTAATGTTCAAATTGAGGACTACACATGGGAGTCGGCCTCACCGCCCACTCCTGAACGTGTAAAGACGGCCATTCACTTCACAGATAAACTGGATATTTTGGAACACCAGAAGGAAAAAGCCATAAAAATCTATGGAAATCAACCAAATGGCTTGTGGTGGTTGGAATTCCGTCTTGACTGAAATCATAACATAATTCTACATAATACATTCAATTTATTACACAATTCTACATAAGCAAACACTGGAGTTTAAAATCTCGTTTCAGAGGGACGCTGAAAGAGGCTAGCGAAAAGAACAATTCTTTGCGTAGAATGAAACCTCGCTTTGAGGGTAGTATAGATTAAAATCTTCTGACTAGAGAAAATCGAAGAGCGATTGACAAGCAGCTGTAAAGGGGGAAAGAAGATCGCTCCCCCTACCTTCCTTCCGAGTTGCGTCCTTTTAAATATCAAGTGAATGGAGTGCATGTATTTTTCGATTAAAATGGGTGAAAAAAAAATAAACGGGCGTAGGACAAATGGCATAGCTATCCTTCAAGTGAATGGGCGGCTTAAAATACAATGCGAAAAATTTCTGTTTCAGAAAAAATAAATAAACAGTGAAATAAAATATGGTACTTATAAGCAGAAATTCTATCATTCTTATTCTTGTTCTAAGTAACCAAGAAGAGTTTCTTCTTTTTTTTTCTAGAACTTTGTCTAACACTCTGCTTCGGTCTGAGGTCCTCATCTTGTTCTACTGGGATTGGTTCATTTTGTACAGTCTCGGTAAGATTTCGCCGTCATTCAATATTTCATGTCTTGGTAAATTATTGCCTTCGTTTAACCAACCATGCACTGCTTCCTTGTAATCATTTTCGAATCTATCGGTCCCTCGTAAAGTATTCAAGACGGTACGTACTTTTTCACAAGCACTCTCTCTTCAAAAAATCAAGAAATTCCTCATTACCTTCTGGTAATATCTTCCGACACTATTTTTTTAAATGACGATCTTATTGATTGCCAAGCAGAAGCAATGTCATAAATAGCATAAAACATTGTCATATTGTGATAAAATACAAGCAAATAATTACCGTCCTTTTCTACATAAGCAACAAATTTCGGCGAATTGCTTTCGGCTTTTTGAGGAACAGAATATTATATTTGTTTGCATTTATCGATCTACTTTTCATGAAGCTGGTGATTCATGAAAAGTAGACCGATAAATAAATGCAAATAATATAATATTCTGTCCCTCAAAAAGTGGGCGTTGCCTGTCAACAATGGAATTTGCAGTTTTTTGTAAATATTTCGGAAACCATTATAGATATGCACTTGAGCGTTTGGATACCGCCGTTATAACGTCTTAGCTTTGTTCTCATGTTAAAATTTTACTATGTTACAATGTTATTTTACTATGTTACTATTTTATATGTTGACAGAACGTTAACCCCTTAAAGGTTATATCAGACGGCAACGTTCTGTCAGCGATTTCCATGTACGCTAGAGTAATGCCACCGTGACCTACGAGCTAAAAGTTTCTCGTCACGTGACACATTGAGACAACCAGTGAGACAGGATTTCGGTATCGTGGAAGGCGAACTATGTCTGTCAAAATCACACTCAATTGGTTTGAATTTCCGCTGCTGACAATTTTCTGTCACTAACGTGTTCATTTTTAAGCCGATTGAATAAAGTCCACGATTCCGTCATCTTGTCTGACCGGTCACGTGACGAGAAACTTTTGATGAGTGGCATTACCCTAGTGTACACGGAAACCGTCCACGATACTCTATCCGTCTGATGTACCCTTAACAGTTTCAATTTCTTTGCTATCTAATAAGATGACCACTTTTGTTTTCATTCGTCTAAGAAGGCATAGAATACTTGAGATGTTTATGGATTTTACGCAATTTTTATGTCAAATTATAAAACTATTTAATGATTAAATTTTAGTTTATAAGCCTAAAAATGCGACATTCAGGCACGACTGTTAAGAGGTTAATGCGTTTATGCCACTTTTAACCCCTTAACAATGCTCCCCGAGCTCAGCTCGTGCGTCGAATTATGTCATTTTTAAACTTATAAGCTAGAATTAAGTCATTCATCGACGTTATAACTCGATACAAAAAATGGATGGTAATCCATTGACATATCAAGTGATCTATAGACATGTAGTTAAGTCAGTACGATAACTTATCCTTAAAACAGAGGGGCATCTAATTAGATTGTAAAAACAAACTACGTTGTTAAGGGGTAAAAATCAAATACGAATTGAGGGATGAAAAATACCATGCCCCGGGTGTAGTTTACTCCAGCTAAGCCATTGATGATGCAAAGGGGGCGAAAAAATCTTATGTGCGTCACTTACCCTTGCCTTTGACCAACATACTTCTTTTTATCACATTTTTTTTTCAAATGAGAAATCTTGTTTATTGCTGCTCTTTACGTAAATATTTTTTCAGAAAATATTACGTCTTTGATAGTTAAATTTTGATCAACCGAGAAGTAATTAATTCGTCCAAGACGGAATCAAATTTGATGAGATTTTCTATTCTATTCCCACTGAAGCTCCCGTATTTGCTGGCCTGATGCACGTTAAATATGAAGCGGATAAAACATCCTCCCAATGGTATGGTGTGAAAGTTTGGAGAGGGAGGTGCCAGCTCAAGTGTCATCGTCGTCAACTGATAGTAGTCAAAATTATGAAGTCCGTCCAAAAATATTCCTTGAGTTGCTTCAAAACACGACCGTATAACTAAACTAAACTCAGATCTATTCAGCTGGTGGAGAAATCTTCACAGATATTTGATCGCTGTGATGCAACAGTTTACTTTATAGTTAGACACTTGGATTATTTCTTTATTGTATCTTAGATGTTAGCGAAGAAACTATCAGAGTGGATAGTCACGAAAGCGCAAATATGTCATTTAGAAAAGTTGGGGGCTATTATTATTATGCATCGGATGCAAAGCAATATTCTATAAATCTCAATTTCACTTTCAAAAATACTAGTAACACCAGCCGTGCTCGGTATTGGCCTCACCATCTCGCCTCCTTGTGTTTCGCAACCACTACTTTTTAAGTTTTAAATTAGTGTTTCCCAACGTGGGGCCACACAGGGGGCAACCTGATCGTTAAGGGGGCAATTGCAAAATGAGAGAAAGAAATCAGCTGGATATAACACAGCGGGGAATACTTACTGACTGAAGCTAACTAAATTGGAACCAAACATACAATCTCTTTGTAACAAGTATCAAGCGCAAGGATCTCACTAAATTTAAATAATAAATAAATGCTACTGATTAAAATTATACAGAAAAATCTTTCATTAAAATTATCTCCTACTTGATTTTCAACAATTTCCAAGTGATTTCTTCCTAAAACCTATCATTTAAATTTCTTCAGTGAATAATTCAAGTTTTGAATATTAAAAGTCATGTATATGTTACATGGGGAGACATAAGAAGTTCAGAAAGGCTTAGGTGGGGAATGACACAGAAAAGGATGGGAAACACTGTTTTAAATACTGCATATCGATTAGTAGAATATGCTATAAAGCGAATGAAAAAAAAAAAACATTTGAATTCTAATATTTTGCAGAACTATGTCACGAATTTCCGAAAAAAAGTTTTAGAGCCATAAATGCAATATGATATCGCTCTAAAATAGGTTCATCTTAATAATACAAATGGTTCACACTCTGATACTTTTTTACACGTTCGGATTTCACGACTTGTCATTTTGTAATCGATTTTTCTCGCGCTTTCTGATGTACTATGGTGGATATGAAATGGAAGAAGGAAATAGAGAGGAGCATTTCCTTTCTCTAGAGTGGCGGAGCACGCGTGAATACAGTCAGTTACCTGACGTCCCAAATGAGGGGCGGAAGCGCTTTGAAATTTGCCTTAATTGCAAATTCTGCTTTGCGGGTTCGTTCAAGTTTCGTGGGAAACGACAAATTACACATGAACAAGTCTTAATGTAAAATGTACAAAAAAAAAAAGGGATATGAACCGCCGACAGCGTTCATGAACTTTTTAAAAATCCTGCTCGAGCTTGCAAACTGTTCTGCGCGAAAGTATATACTGATGATTCTCGGATTCCGAACCCCTCTGCGCTTTTGCGCATGCGCCAGGCGGCGTGGATTTCACCAAAATAGGGGTGAAGGGAAAAATGGAGGGGGTCTATGTTCGCATCATCATTCATTATCGTCTCTACATATGACAATTAACACAGCGACATCATCTACATTCCCAGTGGCGTGGCTAGGGTAAGTAGCGCCCGGTTATAATGCGATTTTTTCGCCCTTACCATCCGTCATCAACAGGGACTTAGCTTGTGTAAACGGCGCCTGGGCACCGTATTTTTTCGCCCTCTCACCGTATGCTACTTTAAAAAGTGACATAAAAGCATTAACATTTTGTCACCATAGCCAATGGCGTAGCGACGGTAAATGTCGCCAGGAAAATAATATGAATTTTTTTTTCATCCCAGTTGTCATCAGTAGCCTAAATGCTTAAAAAATGGCATAAATTCAGTAATGTTTTGACTCCATGGCGTCGCATAAAACTGGCGTCCGGGGCATCTATACTACTCTTGCTTCCCGGTCGCTACGCCACTGTGCGTTCCTTCATCGCAGCCATTGAGCCCGAAACATAGTAGCTTGATAACATTTAGACTCGATTCGCCTGTCTTTATATTATTTAAAAAAAATTACTCTGAATATAGCACCGATGTGAACAGAATAAATGCCTTTAACATCGTCGCGTGTATATAAACGCAGTAACTGAAACAATAAAAAACATTGTCGTAAAATGTGCTTAAAAATATTTTTGGAAAATTATTCAATTCTATATATTTGAAATAATTGAGGAAACCAGAGGACCAGTCCCCCAGCCCTAACTACTTTACCGATTTCGACAATTTTTATTTCATATGGAAGCTTATATGTCAATGTTCGTCTGCCTCTCACCATCCTCCATTTTCGAGGGAAATCGAAGAAACAGAACTAAACTGTACATTCTCTATTTGGAAAAACCTTTAGACAGTTCACCGCCCCAACCATTGGATCGATTTTGACATTTTTTATTTCATATTAAAGTTTATGGCGTCTGGATATATCATCAATGGTCGTCTGGCGCCCACCACCCTCCATCGCAAAATGAAAGTTTGGCAGAGTCCCTCAGTCTCTACAGCTGCCAATTCGCCAATTTATTTCACCAAGTTGGAAGCATAAACACAGGCAATTAATATTACGGGCCAACAGTTGATCGCCGAAGGCGGCTAGATAGAGATAAAAATTACACGGAAATAAAATTGGTATCATTGGAAAGCTAATTTTTTGAATTTTAAAGCGGTATAAAAGTTGTTTTTAAAAAAGCCATAACATTTCGATTAGGTTTTAATCGGATTTTTAATTAAAAATCCAATTAAAATTTTGTAAATTCCTTCCTTGATGAGGATCTACTGCCCAAGAAATAACTACGTGGCAAATTTGGTAGGCCTATGTCCAACGGTTTACCCTATAGAGCATTTTGAATGATTGTTGAATTACGCATCTCGTAACACGCGAATTACTGACACCGTTCAGTCTATAAAATTATCCTGTTAAAGTATAATAAATGAATAAATGAAATGAGTGTTTTGCATAATCGCATGATTTAATTATATTTTTCCATGTCTAACGGGAGGGCACTATACCCGGAGGCGAAGTGCGCGACCAGGATAAGGAAAATAATATTTTTTTCTTATTTTCAAAAGTATTTTATTTTTATCCATGATAAATGAGACCAAGCATGTGTTGCTTGAGCATGAGTTGAATAATATTTTTGCATTTGTTTTCTCTGAATGGTACACGGAGTGGACAGAGTAAACATACCCAGAGTGGGCAGTGAGGGTGAAGGAGAAAGGAACAGATAAGATGGTATATTTTTACATTTATTTTCTCTAAATGGCACATGGAGTGGCCAGAGTGAGACAGTATGGAGTGGCCAGAGCGAGACAGTATGGAGTAGATAGACTGAGACAGTATGGAGTGGACAGAATAAGACAGTATGGAGTGGACAGAATGAGACAGCATGGAGTGGATAGACTGAGACAGTATGGAGTGGACAGACTGAGACAGTATGGAGTGGCCAGAGTCTTAATTTAGTTTAGTTTAGTTTAGTTAATGTCCCTTTTGAAACAACGGGATTTTTGGTTTGGGACCGTACCTGGGCCCCCCCCCCCCTCCTCCAAACTTCCACACGACCGAGCGGGAATAAAAATGGACAAAGTGAACATTCTTGGATTATACAGAGCGAATATAGATATATTAGACGGAGTGAAAATACCTGGAGTGGATATACATGAAGGGGATAGAGTGAGAGTGAAGGAGAGGGGAAAAGATAAGATTTCTGGGACGTAAATAAAAGGATTATCTTTCGAAATTTGTTTTTTCTGAATGGTACATGGAGGGGATAGGGTGAAAAAGTGTAAAGTGGAGAGAGTGAATATAAATTGAAGCGGACGGAGTGAGACAATGGGGGCTAGATAGATTGAATGTAAATGGAGTGGACAGAGTGAGAGGGAAGGAGAGAAGGACGGATATAATTAGTATATTTCTACACTTGTTTTTCTCAGAATGGTACAAAGCGCGGACGAAGTGAAAATACCCGGAATGAACAGAATGAATATACATAGAGCAGACGGAATGAGACTGGGAACTAGACAGAGCGAACGTACATGGACTGGGCAAAGGAAAAGATAAGATTTCTGGGATATAGAATAAAAGAAGTATCCTTTTACACTTGTTTTTTCTGAGTGTTGCATGGAGTGAATAGGGTGAGACAGTGTGAAGTGGAGAGAGTGAATATAAATTGGAGCGGACGGAGTGAGACAATGGGGGCTAGATAGAGTGAATGTAAATGGAGTGGATAGA
>BGPR01039668.1:0-14225 GCA_013235015.1 Araneus ventricosus
AGAATCCCAGATATTGCAATGGACCAGCGGTTTTTCTTATCTAGTTAAAACCTGCCGATTTATGATCATATGGCTCCTTTTCTGGATGAATTAATTTTGAAGTTTGAAAAATGATTTCTGTATGCAAGACGTCTAGCAAAAACCGCATAAACTCAACGCAAAAGCGACTCCTCACCTCCTCAAAGGGGTGAAAAGAACTGTATATTTACGACGCCTTATGAGATAAAAGCACTAAAGGGACATGGCGTCACATTCAACCACAAAAAACAAGTTGTTTGAAACGTGAAAAACAGAAGCACATGCATAAGGCATGTTTTCAAGCTCCAAATGTTCAAATCAATACCTCTAGGCGTTGCCGTTGAAAGAATCGATGTATCGAAACCAGGTATAAGAAAAAAGCAGAGATAGTTGCCTGTCTTCACTCTTTTGGGTACCCCAGGCTGCCGAGACGATAGATATCGGGGATCAGTCCACCATTCAGTGGCGTGCAACTTTGGTTTGACATTCGAGGTGAGCATTTTGAAACGAACTTTAACATTGTAAACTGTGGCGGCTCTTCCATAAAGGTTTCCAGTGAGCTGCAACATCCCCAGGAGATTAAAAGCTTATTATTTTCTGTTTCATCTTTATTTGGTTAATCGCAAGAAAAATTCAGAAATGTCGAGCTTCAGAAATGTAATTTTGATGTTTTAAGAAAGATTTATGGATGCCAATCAAACTGAAAAATTTAAGTTCAAGAAAAAATCTATTGAAATTGTCTGAAAAATGAAAACTGTCTAAAATCACGTAAGGAAGTTAATTTCGGCAACAGGTTATAAGTGACATCTTTATACAGGGTGTCCAATCTAAATGTGATCCAATAGCTAATTTTATAAATACATGGGAGATAGGCATACTTAAAATTAGAAAAAATGTTCTAAAATGATGGAAATAATTATAATTTAGATTGTATAAGTCAATAAATGTACCACAAAAAAATTATGAAGTCAAAATTTATTATACAGTCCCTCGGTCCTATTAGTCATATTTTTGATTACACTAACGCTTAAATGCAAAATGTTCTTTGTGTCTAAAAAATTTAATGTGGTATGGAGTTTGGATTTTCATAATTTTAAATCAATCAGCGGTCGCGTCGAGCAAGCTCTTCCATTGATTTGAGGATCTTCGAGGCGGCTGCTGGAATCTAATGATAATTTATAATAATGATAATGATAATAACAATCTAATAGGACAGCCGCCCCATGCCCTGTGCCTGATACCATTACTGTAACTGAACCGGTTGATGGACATGGGACAATCTAATAGGACAGGGGACAGTATAAAATTTTGAATTGTAATTTTTTTTAGTGACATTTATGTACTGAAAATATTTCAAAGTCACTTGAGCATTTTTTTCCATTAGGGAAGTATATGCCTCTGTCTAACGGTTTAGAAATTAGTTATTGAGGCACGTTTAAAATTGGCATCCAGTGTAGAAGCAGTTGGAGAAAAGGACAATCCTGGGATTTATTTCAAATAAATTACTATTGACGAACTATAATTATCCCACTTGCTGAAAAAAACCATGACTATCTTTTGACAAGAATAAAAATTTCTTCCTAAATGGCACTTCATCCTCACAATGATGTTATGCGAAATTTACTTTTTTTTGGCTTTCACTCAGTATCAATCGACTCAGTTTATACAGCTAAAAGTTTTATTAGGGAAGCCTTTATAACTAAAGCTATGTTATCAGTTTAATTGAACCATTATATTCGAGAAGTGGTTTGTTTCTCTTGAAAATTGCTGAAGTGTTTTAAAAGACTCTTCTGCAATAAGAGGTTTTTCGCAACTCTTAAATCAAAATTCACAGAGCAGTAGTGTAACTCGATTTGTTTAACCTGTTCAACTGATATGAATGATAGTATTCATTTTCAATATGGAGAAAAAATGAACTGAATGATATAGCACTCAACTTTAAATTCAATTCAATGTCAAACAAATCGTCTGTCTATTTGCAGCCTATTAGAATGTTTATTCTCCCCAAACATGCTAAAATGTTCGTGCTCTTTATTTTATTGCAAAAAATCATTGATTTTCGAAGCAGTCTTTAAATTCCTCGTATATCTGAATACACAAATGAATCAATTGTTTTTCTTGCTTTACAAGCTGTTTTCATGTAATGGAAAAGATATAAATTGGCTATGATTGAATCAAAATAGTTTTCGCAACCATAAGCATTTTACTAATCACCGTTTTGCTTATTTGTTTGTATGTTGTACGCTCTCTGGCCATTTTTCTGCATTTCTTTTTTCCATTGTGATGAAAATTTTGCTAGGGATGATGTAAACACAACCTTTAACGTAAATTCAGTTACATACTGTAAATGATATCCTTTATTTAATATCCCTCTAGGAAGAAATTTCAACAAAGCATTTTGCTGATAAGACAGCGCATTTATCCCAAGATTTAAGTGTTATACGTTTTATACTAGTAGTTATGTGGAACAGTAGACCTTCAACTAAATATATTTATATATAAGATTTACAATCCGTTTTATCAGTATTCATAAATTACAATTTTAAACAATAAAAAGTTCCACTCCTTTCTGCGATTAAAACTGACCGAGTTATGGGTCTTGAATTCTCATGATTTTAAAACCAATCAACGGCTGCTGCCGACTAGGCTATGCGTATTGGTTGGAGATACCTCGAAAGGCCATTGAAATGAATCTTAAAGGGGTCGAAGGATATTCAAAAGCCCCAATCAATTGAGCCGTTTATCGCAGAAGAATGGGAATTTTTAGTTTGAAATCTTAGTGCATCAAAAATATTTTAATTAATAGACCGAGGGATGTATAAACTTCAGACACCGTAATTTTTTTCGGCTGTACATTTATTGGTTTAAATAACGTAAAATATAATTTTTTACTTCATTTAGAGCATTTCTCCATTTGAAGTATTTGCTTGTTTAAAACGGTTTAGAATGAGCTGTTGACTAATGCTTAGAGGCTAAACACGTCATTTTTTTGCAACGAAACATCGGGAATATTTCCACACGATTTTCATGTATTTACACACAATATGGCGCTTTTGTGTTGAGTTTCGTTGTATGGTACGAAAATGCATGCAATTTAGAAAAGTTCCTCTTCAAGTTGCTGAATAGGCTCCTAAATTTGGTACAAATCTCCAATTATAATAAGCAAAATGGTACCAAATTTTATTTATACAGCTGTTTGCATGCAATGAGTCAACATAAAGCACCTAGACTCCGATCTGACAGACAGTCAGTCTTACCTGTACACGGTATTCTATAATTTGAAACGAATATGAAATGTTGGTATATAAAGCTCTATCCCACAGAGTTTACTGGTTAGTCCTTGATTGGCGAGTGGTGGCGTACTGTCTATGTGAAAGGTAAATGTTAAAAAGCTGCCATTAAGGTCTATGGGAGTGAGACCTCTGGATTCCCCTTATCTTATTTGTATCACTCAAATTCTCTATAGATCAAGAAATGCCACCTCCTAGAGAAGTCTCAGATGTTACGATCTTTGCAGTTCTGCCATTTTTTGTGTTAAATAAGTTTTAATAAAGATACCATCTCTCAGATATTTTTTTTGTATATTATGTCATATATTGCTGTTTTTCGTAAGATTTCAAAATTTCAGATCTCATTTTGTTGGCTCATTCATTAGGGAGATGGTTTGTAATAAAGAATTTGCAATAAAGCTCTGATTTTAGAAGTTACAGTATTTGGGTTTCGTTATTTGAAATATATATTTATTTGAAACCCAGAAAATGAGATGTCTTTTTATGAATTTCGGCCTGATTTTTTTCTCCAATTCATTTTTTATATTGTATACGAACAACAGATCTGAGAAATATTCAAGGCATTACTAATTTAATAAACTAATTCTTCTGCATCTAAAGGAAAATACATGTACATAAGGTTTTATTAAGCATAAATTTCTAATGAATAAGTAATTAATTTATCTAACTTGTGAAGACGCATCATTAGTGCTTAATTAAGCTACCAATGAACTTTTATTATACATAGACCACATAACCATGAAAGTTAATGAGGCACAAAAAATAAATTAAACTTAATTAGAAATGATTTATGTTTCTTTTTTTTATCTTTCACCGTATTCTATGCTAACATTGTAGAAAAACACGCCTTTAGAGTTCAAAAGTAAATAAGATTTTAAAGCGCAGTTGTTTGAATTCACAGTAAGACAATACCTTAACATTGAATTATTTTTAACATTTAATGTAATTATATTTGATTAAAATAATTCATCAGTGGGCATATTTCAAACACTCCAAATGTAGTTTGAGTAAAATGCTCTTAACAAATCTGTCGTATTTTATTCTAAGGAAGCAATTAAAGATCGCCAAAGAACTTCTAACGGAAAGCCTAATTAAATCAGAGGCGATCCATAATGATAATAGTAATAATATAAATCTTTGAGGATTTTAATTAATTAAGCTTACTTTTCTACTATATATCATAATAGAACTCACCAGGGTTTGAAGTAATTCTTGAATAATAATTTTGTTTCTTGTATCAATTATAATCAATCTTCTACATTGAAAAGCAGCATTAAGAAAGCATTTATACCCATATCAAGGATTTTATTTATTGATTTCATATTATTTTATTTTCCTCATTTTTTTAGAGGTGGTTTCAAAACATAAAAATAGAGAGAAGCTATTGATTTGATTATTTACCGAAATACTGATGATTTTGGTTTTAAGGGTTCAAAAAAAAGTATCAGTAAATTAGTATCTACAAATATATCTAAGTTTCTTAATATTTTATGAATATTCAATTAAAAAAAACAATTTTCGTATCATTAAAAACCACTGTCAAAATGTCTTGCCCGATTTTACTACTGCGAACTTTTAATCTTATACGCTTAAAAGAGGCTGTCAGGCTGTCAAAATGTCTTCGTCTGATTTTACTAACTGCGAGGCTTTTAATCTTATATTAAAAGTGCTTGAGCTTCATAAAGGCTATCAAAATGTCTTTTGCCTGATTTTACTTAACTGCGAGTTTTAATCTTATATTAAAGCGGCTGTGAGCTCTATGCTGTCAAATGTCTTGTCTGATCGTACTAATCCGCTGCGAGTTTAATCTTATATTAAAAGAGGTATTGTGAACTTTATGCTGTCAAAATGCTCCTCCGTCTGATTTTATTTAACTGCGAGTTTTAATCTTATATTAAAAGTGGTTTGATTTCATGCTATCAAAATAAGTTCTCGTCTGATTTTATTATTGGTGAGTTTTTAATCTTATATTAAAAAAAGGGCTGTGAGTTTTATGTTGTCAAAGTCTTTGCTCGATTGTACTAACTGCGACTTTAATATTATATTAAAAAAGATGCTGTGAACTTCATGCAGTCAAAATGCCTTGCCTGATTGTACTTAACTGCGAGTTTTAATCTTATATTAAAAGAGGCCAGAACTTCGTCAAAAATGCCTTTCCTGATCGTACCTAACTGCGAGTTTTAATCTTATATTAAAGTGGCTGTGAGCTTCATGCTGTCAAAATGCCTTGCCCAATCGTACTAACTGCGAGTTTTAATCTTGTATTAAGAGGCTTTGAGCTTCATGCTGTCAAAATGCATTGCCCGATTTTACTAACTGCGAGCTTTTAATCTTATATTAAAAGCGTGGCTGTGAGTTTGCTGTCAAAAAATGCTCGTCTGATTGTAATAATCTGCGAGTTTTAATCTTATAAAGTGGCTGTGAACTTTATGCAGCGTCAAAATGCCTTGCCCGATTGTACTAACTGCGAGTTTTAATCTTATATTAAAAGCGGCTTTGAGCTTCATGTCAAAATGTCTTGCCCGATTTTACTAACTGCGAGTTTTAACCTTATATTAAAAGCGGCTGTGAGCTTCATGCTGTCAAAATGCCTTTCCTGATCGTAACAAATTAACTGCGAGTTTTAATCTTATTAAAAAAGAGGCTGTGAACTTCATGCAGTCGCCTTGCCCGATTGTTAACTGTGAGTTTTATCTTATATTAAAAGAGGTGGAACTTCATGCTGTCAAAATGCCTTTCCTGATCGTAATTAACTGCGAGTTTTAATCTTATATTAAGCGGCTGTGAGCTTCATGTTGTCAAAATGTCTTGCCCAATCAAAATTAACTGCGAGTTTTTAATCTTATATTAAAAGAGGCTTGAGCTTCATGCTGTCAAAATGCATTGCCCGATTTTACTAACTGCGAGCTTTAATCTATATTAAAAGCGGCTGTGAGCTTCATGCTGTCAAAATGCCTTGTCTGATTGTACTAACTGAGTTTTGTCTTATATTAAAAGGCTGTGAACTCTATGCAGTCAAAATGCCTTGCCCGATTGTACTAACTGGTGAGTTTTAACGAGTATTAAAAGAGGCTGTGAACTTGCTGTCAAAATGCCTTTCCTGATCGTACTAACTGCGAGCGAATCTTATATTGCAAGAGGCTGTGAACTTCATGCTGTCAAATGCTCTTCCTGATCAACAAAATAACTGCGAGTTTTAATCTTATATTAAAAGCGGCTACTATGCTGTCAAATGTCTTGCCCAATCAGGCTAATCCGCGAGTTTTTAATCTTATATTAAAAGAGGCTTTGAGCTTCATGCTGTCAAATGCATTGCCCATACTCTTACTAACTGCGAGCTTTAATCTTATATTAAAAGTGGCTTCATTTTATGTTGTCAAAATGCCTGTCTGATTTTATTTAACTGCGAGCTTTAATCTTATATTAAAAGTGGCTGTGAGCTTCCATCCTGTAAGCAGTAATATTTTGAAAAATGTAACCATGTCTATATTCTTGCTATATATTTGTTTATCTCTATCATATCAATATTTTTGAAGCATTTAAAATGAGCCTGTCATCTTGGTTGAATTTTATTTTATAGAACTTTGGTTTTTTCATTTATTCTTCAACCATTTTCTGCTTTTTTCAAAATTGAATTGACAAATACGCGGTAGATCTGCAATATTAGAGTTAGATTATAAAAAAGACGGAAATAAAATTTTTAAATTGAAACACGGTCCATTGTAAATGTCAAACAAAAGTCTAACAACTCCATAATCCTCAATTTCCACACAGTACTTTTTGAAAGTCGCAAAATACTCTTATGTATGATTTCAATTTAAAAAAAAAGTTCCAAATTGATTTGGATTTATAGAAATGGATCTAAATTGTTTGTAATTTCGTTAACAAAACTTTTATTTTCTGGGAATAAAAACGAAGTGGAGTTACATAAAAGAGTTTTAAAAGCTTTTGAATTTATATTAAGGATATCTCAATTATTTGAATTCATTCAATCGTTTTCTTTACTCAAAATTAGTAATTTGTTTTTTCTTCATATTTATCGAACAGGCTTAAAGAAAATGTGATTACATTGATGAAAGAATGTTTTTAAATCAGTCTTATGGAATATTTTCTGATAAATAATTTATTTTATATTTATTCTTAAGTGTATTTAAGAAGATTAAATTGTTTAATTTTCTGGAAACATAGGGGATATCTGTTGTAGTTTTTGTATTGTTTGTTTGGCATTGTCACAAGTAATACTTTGTATAGCTAAATGAATTGTGACATTCCACTGAGCGAGTTGTTAAGATGTATTTTTGAAAAAATGATAATAGATTTTTTTTCTAACAATCTGTATCATAGATTTTATTGTTCCTAACCATTATGCTTTTAAATCTGATTTGTAATATTATGGAATGACTGTTTCTTTTAAACAATATCATATTGTATTGATTTAATCACATGAATAGACCTTGCAAAAGTCAGAAGAAATCTTGTTATGGAGTTATTTCCAATTCTCTAGTTGTTGTTCAAAAAATAAATGGAAACTTATAGTTTTTTTTTTGTTTTGCTCTATAATGATTAATGGGACTTTAAAAAATATAATAACAATAAAATTATCCAATAAATACCTTCAAAACAAAGAACTTTATGTATCTGAAGTCATGTGAGCAAATCGTTGAAAATAATAAGGCTATCACAAAATATTTCTAAGGTTATGAAGATAAAGGAAAAAGATCTTCATTCTTTGTAATCTTATTTTATGATTGAGGAAGAATTGGAATTATCTTACTCAATAAATACATACGTCCCCTTTGGTGAAAAATAAACATAATTCTACATTACAAGATGCTATTACAGTTCTCTGCTTTGATGTAGCAATTCTTCGATAAAATGATTGCTTCTTAAATGGGCAGTTCTTCTTAATGAATCTCCCAAAAGAGCATGCATGTATCGCTGTTTTCCTTTGCTCTTTTATATTTGGTATCCATGGTTCTTGGTTTTAAAGCCGACGAACTGTTAGAGCTGCCATATTCCCATGTTTTCGGTTGATGTCTTAGTTCAGGTTATTGGGTTTGTAGAGCAATTTCCGCTAACTTGGCGGGGTTTCGATTGAATCTCTGCCGGAATTAAATCAATAAACGATTACCTACAGGTTTTGGTTCGAGTAAATCTTTTCTTCCTCAACCTTTTAGATCATGATTGGTGTTTGATGTTTGAAGTTAACAATTAGTGAGAATTCAGTATTTTCTAACCTCTGCTAGAAAAAAATCTTTTTTCGATTTCTCGTAATATCAATAACGAAAAAAAAAGAGGTTGATTAAATATTTGATAAAACTAAGTTCATATAAAAAATATGAGAAAACAGTAAACTACAATATTTGCTTCCTTTTTTCACATGACCCATCCTATATATTTAAGCAAAATATACACCTTAGGTAAAGTAATTAAAATATGTCTCCAGAATAGGTTCAAAGATCAAAATTATTTTTTATTTTAATGATTAAAGTCTCATCTTTTGAGTAGAAATTGACTGAGACAATTTATAATATATAAATATAGAGAAATAATAAACGCAATTTTAAAGTTTACGAATATATCTCAGATTCTATTTGCCTTTTTTACTGAACTTTTAAATTTAATCAGTATTGTCAAAAATTGCATTTTTTGAAACAAATCAGGATTTGCAAAACTACTCTGTCAAGCAACTTAAGGAAAGTTGGAATTTGCGACATTGAAAATCCCAAAATAGGGAAGAGTCGCTGAGTTTGGACCATCTGTTAATTTTAATGTACAGTGATAAAGAAGAAGTTTGAATGAAAAACAAGTATAAATTTTTTAAAAGTTTATTTAACTTCAAATCAACTTAACAATCATTTCATGAAATACGCTTTAAAATAGGGAAACATTAGCTTAAAAAAATATATCATTGGGCCAATTAAGAAAAATTGTAACCAGGATTGTACCACAGGTTTCTCCAAAGGGACTACCAATTTCTTTAAGTACAATTAAAGCAAAAATATCTTTTGATTTTCAATATATGAAATTTAATTCATACCATCGCACAAGCTATGAACCCAAGCATGACATTTTATGCATGGTATTAATTCATCTTCTTCCTTTGATTTTTTACTTGATACAAAACTACATAACCTTAGTTTTTATCGATATTGAACCAACATTTGATGTCTTTACTGTCCTTTCATCGCTTTTTTTTGCTTTGACTTGTTCCACTTCCAATTTATGAGGACTATTAATGGTGATAAGTGCTTACTGAGCTGTTTCTGTAGTTCACGATAATAAGACCATTGATTTAAGAAGTCCAATTTAGGTTGCTTTCTGAGCTGTTTCTGTAGTTCACGATAATAAGACCATTGATTTAAGAAGTCCAATTTAGGTTGCTTTCTGAGCTGTTTCTGTAGTTCACGATAATAAGACCATTGATTTAAGGAGTCCAATTTAGATTACTGTTTGTGGTCCAATCTAGGCAACTTTTGAACAACAATAACAAAATTCCCCTTGCTTATTTTTAAACCGTTTTAATAAAATTATTGTAGTAAATTGTAGCCGTCAAATTTCCTATCTGAGGATATAATAACGTATTGTTACAAAGATGTAATGTCGCTTTCCTGCCTCGCTAGTCTTACAGTTGGGGAGCGAGTTTTACAGGGGCATGGAGTGACGGGAAGCGGCCATTCTGGGACCCTTGACCTTGGTGACGAACTTGGGGACCATTTTGGTGACATTGGAGACGAGTCGATGATTCCAGAAAAGCAACCCTTTTCTCGATATTTCTATTAGGAAATAGAATACGCTCGAATGTACGAGAAAACTCCTCACGTCAGGGCCTGTCGGGGCGAATATATAATTGCCGCACTTGGATCAGAGGTGCGTGTGTTAATCCACTAGGACGATTTTGGAGTTTCGTCTACAGTGTGAGCTAGGAAGCCGGTGAGCTGAGCGCTTTGGAAAATGCTGTTATTGTCGTTATTAGTGATTTGCTGACTGTTTGTGTTGCTAAATCTCAAAGTGCTGAATTGTCATTACCTGTGAATTGTTGTCTGTTTACGTTGCTAATCTGTGCAAGATCTATTGCTGTCTTGTTACCTGTGCTACGTGTTTTCCTGCACATTTGTGAATAAATCTCCATTCTCCATTATCCTGCGTGTTGGACTTTTTACACCATACACCCACAGAACGATTATTGTATCAATATTTTCCTAATTAGTTTGAAACAGTGTAAGGATTATTTGTGTTTGATTAAAATAATTAATTCATGATACCTAAATATAAACACTTGCTCTGTAACTGTAACTATGTAGCACTCATTAAAATGATTTCATACACTCCATTTACATCCTTACAACATAATTTGCCTATTTTTGTACCCAAATATTTAACAGAATTGAAATTATGACACTGTTCCTATCTATTCGCCCGTCCGATATCGGCGACTGCCCCTTATAAATCCATCCATGATCTTAAATTTCAAGGGATTATATCTACGGATTTCCAACCATAGAACTTCCTAACTTACATAGTCAACGTAACGTCTAACTTCTTCCATATTACAGTGTTTTATGTAAAACAAGAATTAAGCCACTTTATCGACATCTTGTGTAGATATTATTGTAAACTTGTAGGTCCTGTTCAACTACCTCTGTAGAATTGCCGTCTCATCCACTGCATTAAGTCACGCAATTTATAAATCCACTGTAACAATCTCGGGACATGGTGAAGTTATCTGAATAGCTAGTTAAACAAAAGGCCATTCTCCTGTTGCAAACACCTGGGCTTAAGATTAGCTCAGCTACCCTGTGATTGGACAGCTAAAACCCCAATCCACAGAAGCACTCTGTTGTCGTCCGCCTATTTCCGGACAGTTTAACAATGAGTCTGATGTCAGTAACTGCGCTATCTTCTAATGTCAGTAAATGGATGAGGTATTACTAACGCGAAGATTCAAATATTGCATTGCCGAGGAAGATTTTTGCTGCCTGGAAAACTAAATAAAGAAAAGGAAAAATAGTAGAACTCCAGTTACCCAAATTACACGGTAATCGGATTGATTCGGATAAGCTGACATTCAGATGATTGGATAAAGCATAGTAATTAGGTATAAAGGACCTTAGATATAACAATGAAATAATGTAATTTTTACATAATAACTATAAAAATTGCAAAATTTACATAAAAATTAAACGCCAAATTAATCCTTAAAAGACGGAAAGAAACGTTTTGGACTTTCATTTCTTGGATAAAACGGGAAAAATACTTTTAAAAATCCTATTTTTTTAAAGTATGATTTTTGGCTAAAAAATAGTTACCAATTGACAACAATGGGCTTTATTTCAGAAAAAAATTCTGTGATATAATTCTATAAACACTGATAAATTTTAATAACTAATAATACGGATAAGGAATGTCCTTCATCATTGCAGAATAAAATATGGTATTCTCAATCGTTCAAACAAAGCAAAAATGATGCAACTTTAACTGAAAAGCATCAATTTATCTTTACTCGTTTTCAACATTCAGGCTGCCTTCTAAAATGTTGCAAATTGCCATGTTGTAAATTGATTTAATAAAGTTTGTAATATGTATCCTATTGGCAACAACAGGCATCAGAGCTTCAGTCTCATTTTCAATATTTTAGAAGACAAAATTGGGTATGTTGCTTAAAGGCAACACTGGCATTTAATTTTTAAATTATACAGGGTGTCCACACTTACCGTGATCAATAGCTAATTGCTAAACCTTTAGAGATAGACATATAATTCAAATTGGAAAAATGCTTTAAATGAAGGGAAACATTATAATATGTTTTTTGAGTCACTAAATATATTTCTGAAAAAAAATACGAATTCTAACTTCTTATACGGTCCCCCGGTCATATCAGTCATATTTAGTAAAATATCCTTGACATTCTAACATTTTAAACAAAAAAGTCCCACTTTTCACCGACTAAAACTGAGCGAGTTCTGGAGCTTCGAATTTCATTATTTTTGACCAATTAACGGCCTCGTCGATCAAGTGCTGTGCATTGATTGGTGGATTGTCTTCAAGACGGCTATTGAAATGGTGTAAAGTGGTCTAAGTCAGCGATATTCAAAGCTCCATAACTCGGTCAGTTTTAGTCGCAGAACAGTGGAACTTCTTTTGTTTAAAATATTAGAGTGTCAAAACAATTTTACTAAATATGACTGATAGGACCGGGGACCGTATAAAAAGTTAGAATTCGTAGCTTTTTCAGGAATATATTTATTCACTCAAAACACATATATTATTATTATTCCCTTCATTGAAAGCATTTTTTCAATTGGAACTATAAGTCTATCCCCAACGGTTTAGAAAATAGCTATTGTTCACCATAAGTGTGGACATCCTATATATAAAGGTTCATTACACACTGTTACAAAAATCGTTTTATTGATGTATGTGAATTCAGAACATCAAGTAGGGCAATAAAAAAAGACTCTTTATTTTACGCATATTCCAGAAAAACAAGGCGTAGAGGAGGTAACAAAACTGAACAGTACTTGTATAAATTAACAACAAAAATCACCAATAAATTCCAGTCACAGAACTTTCAATAACGCTCAATTTATATCAGTTCACCAGCTTCACTGCTGACCAAATCCCAAATGATTCACTTCTGGCTTGTGAGCTTGCTTTTTATACTTTTTCCAACAGGAAGTGACGTCGCATAGTAATCTTTACAAGGTTCTGGACATTTCCAGATCCTAGTAGAGATAGGACCACAATTCATGAATTTTCTAGAAATTTCATTTTGTCGTCAAAGTCACCAAATTTGTCGCCACGTCACCAAGATCGGAGTTCATTGGTTTAGCTCCCAGTAAAACCTCTGTAAAACTTTCTTTCCCGCCATAAAATTAGCATGTTAGGGAAATTACATTTTCGTAACAATACCTATGCATTAAAATTACGCATGAAAAATACAATATATATATGTAGTAATTTAACATTTTCTAATTTTAAAAACGCTTCTTAGCTTTTTATTCATAAAATTATTTCTACTTATACGAATAACTGTCACTGTAACTCGCTGAGATCCGGTTTCAACTGCTCTAAAGCGTTTCGTGATTCCCCCTTTTTCTCGGGAGTATAAAAAGTCTTGACGCCATTCAAATCTCTCTTTTCTCTTTTAACAGACTTTGAGCCCACTTTTCGAAGAATGGCGATGGCTTCGATTTACCTTAAATATCATCTGAAATGTTAAGAGCATCCTATCATCTATCTAAGCAATAAAAATGACGATTGCTAAATAACAGATACTTTAGTTCAACGACTGCTGCATTATGATGCCTGATTTTTCATCTAAAATAAATCATGATCTTTCATGTATGTCCCTGTTTAAGTTGCTAAAAATTAACTCCTTCAGTTGCGAAAGGACTACTTCTATTATTACCCATTTTTATTTTCTCGATTCGGTCATTTTTCTTTTTTCTTTTTTTAATCGATTCGGATGGTTTGAAATTCAGTTTAATCCGAGTTCTCCTGTACTGTAATTGCCAAAAATGATGGATTTCTATGTTTCAGACCTCCCTGCTTTAAAAAAATACCGTAATAGGAATTGTGGTTCTCTTTCTGTCTGTGAAGTTAGAAGAGCGAAATTTGGTATACACTGTTCAGCCTTTGTTACTTCCCAAAAGCATTAAATTTGATGATATATTAAAGGATAACATAATTTTGGTTTAAATTATTATATAGAAGCAAAAATATTTAACGATTTGAACATTTTATAAACGCGAAAAACTTCAAAAAGGTTTTTAAATAAGGAACTTAATGCAACAAGCAAGAACGTTTAAATTTATATAAGCCTCGATATCGATATTTTTAATGTATCGAACCCTACTGGATTTAACACATTAAATGCAATATTTTAATAATGGAAATAAAGGTGAATTAATGCAA
>BGPR01039669.1:0-14225 GCA_013235015.1 Araneus ventricosus
GATAAAATTTGAAGGCAATTATAGATAAAAGAATAAATTAAATTTCGACCGTCGAGATACTAAATCTTTGCGGAGAAAAAACTATTTTATTTAAATATCGGAAAGGCACAATTGCAAGTGTTAAACTCCATGGAACAAGAGTGAAAAATTAGCTAGAATGCGCAATTAAACGCACAGAAAGGTTCCTGATTAATTCCCCATCGACCTGATAAGAAACAAATACACGTGTCAACGAGTTTCACTGTGATTGGCTTCTGGTTTATTTCTAAGATGGGATACTAAATGAAATAAGTATTTCAAACTTAATTTTAATATGAACTAATTTCATTTAGCACAAGATTTTAGAGCATACAGTGGCTCCCAAAAGTGTTCGTACGCTTACGCTTTCCATGAAATAGGTCTCTATCCATGAATTAAAATTAATATTTCAGAATAGGTATTTAATAATAAGATCTATAATATATTTTTAACCAAACTACATGAAATATTTTTAAAACATAGCAAAACTTTATTTTTAAGAAATCAACAATCAAAAAGTAACAAAAACTTTATCTCACAAGTCTTCGTACACTTTAAAACAATCGCTGCTTATTAGTAAATATTCTAATTTTTCATTTAATTAATATTTAGTAGGATATCCTTTAGCGTCCACAACAGCTTTTAAATCTTTGGGAATAGATTTCACTATTTTTTATTGTAATTTCTGCATCATTGTTCATCCATTCTTCCATCATTACTGTTTTTAGTTTGCTTTTTGTTTTAATGTCGTGTTTTCATACTCTAACCTCCAGTTGTCTCCAAATATGCTCTATTGGGTTTAAATCTGGCGACTAAGGTTGTGTTTTCAAATTTTGTGGACAATTATAGAGACACCGGAGGCGAATGTTGAGAGCCGTGTTCTTAGGATCGTTATCTTGATAAAAAACAAAGTTGTTTCCAATACCCAAATTTTGGGCTGATAATTTTAAATTGTCTCTTAAAATATTTAAATAAAGAGCATGATTCATTATGCTATCAATAAATACCAAATTACCTAGTCCTGTTGCTGACATGCACCACCACACAAGGACACTTCCAACGCCATACTTAACTGTTCCAACTAAGTTCTTGGGATTAAGTTCCTCATTTCTTCTTCTCCATACCATTATACGTCCATCGGAACCAAAAATGTTAAATTTGCTTTCATCTGCAAATAACACATTATTCCAAGGCGTTTAGGGTTTATTTAACATTTATTTTGAGAAGGAAAGCATAAGTTTTCTGTTTTTCGCACTAACAAAGAATTTTCCACGGGCAGAACGCCCATTTAATCCAGCTGCTCTGAGAACTCGTTGAATAGTTTCAGGTGAAATAGAAGTAGAAAACTTTTCATTAAATTCTGCATAAACTGTCAAAGCACTCAAAGGTGGATTTTTCACAATTTTTCCAATTATAAATTTCTGATCACGTTTTGTTAACTTTGCCGGTCGACTTTATTTTACCATGTTTTCGATCCGATTTTCTTTAAAGCGTTTTATCACATACTGCACTGTAGCATGGAATAAATTAACTAATTTAGAGATATTCCGATCTGATTTACCACGACTGTGATGAAAAATAATAAATTTTCGAATGCTGATTATAGTTTCTTTACGAGACGATAATTTAAATTATGAATTTGTCTGAAAATATTTCAGTGTACGAAGAAGACTTCTGTGAGATAACGCTTTTGTTACTTTTTGATTATTGATTTCTTAAAAATAAAGTTTTTCTATGTTTATAAAATATTTCATGTAGTTATGTTAAGAATAGATTATAGATCTTATCATTAAATACCTATTCTGAAATATTAATTTTAATTAATGGATAGAGCCCTATTTCATTGAAAAGCGTAAGTGTACGAACACTTTTGGGAGCCACCGCATATGCAATGAGAAATATCAAATATAACAAAACAAATCGTATATCTATAAAACACTAAAATAACTTCTGAAAACAAAATCTTTTCCATTCGAAGAATACAGCTGAAAGATCAAATACTTAAAGAAATGTCTTTAAAACCTCTAATCAAAAAAATAATTTTAAAAATTAATCGAAATTATAGTCGCTCTTTCTTATTATTTACCTTGGAAGACAAAAGAAAGAAGTCAGACCAAAAAATAAAATGTAAACATGGGAGAAGCAAATATATTGGGAGAATACCAGAAGATGTTGCGTCTTCCCAGGGCAAAATATTTCATGAATATTTAAACTATAATCTCGTGGATTTTTTCTGAAATGGCCTCTAGGCATAAAATATTAAACAGAAGCCCTATCTTCATCCACAACAAAAGAATGAAAGATGCAGAAGCCTAAAGCAAAATATGTAAGAAAGGAATGAAAAAAATTAAAAAAATAATAAAGACTAAACAAAACTATAAAATAGGGAATAAATATGATAATAATAATAACAAAAACCTATACAGAGAATAATACAATCTCATCTCTGAAAAGGATAAAGAGTAACGTTAAATGCATGTTCATTCAACATTCATGCACATTCAAAGCTGAATGTTTTCTATGATAGTAGTAGAGAATTTATGTCACATGCACTGTATCAGGTTCATTCAACTTTGAACAAAAGCGGTAAAATTTCAAACACGTTTTAAATTTAATGTACAATAAATTGGCGAAACTGTGTAACACTTTATATCACGCTTTAACATAAAGCATTAAACGAGGAGTTTTGTGATTTTATGGGTATAGTTTACTTTGCTTGTTTCTGACTATGTTATGAGAATAAAAGTTACACCTATATATACGTTTTTAAATTCCGATATTATCTAAAAATCCTGAAATATAAATTTTGCAGCATTTTATTTAATAATTGTCATTTATTTTAAAATATTTTTCAGAGGTATTATATGCATATATTTTACATTTTTAAAATATATCATATTTCAGTATCAGTCTTTTATTCGAGAAGGTTTATTTAAGAATTTGTGATATTCCATATAATAAATAAACCAAAGAACGCCCTTGTATTTACCGCATTTTAACTGATGGGTTAGTGTATTAGTATTCAAAAATATGCTTCTAACACATTCGCTGCTGGCTATACTTCGCAATAACCGTCTCATGTTCTTGCAGCCCTTCATCTGAACTGGGTTAATAATACATAGGTGATAGGATATTTCATAGGTCGTCTATCTCAAAACTGTTAGGAAATTCTGTATTTTAAGCTACAAAGCTTGCATCTTTTCTAAATTGTCTCTCGTACCTTTACTCTAAGATTCGAAGCATTCTTTCTTTAATATTTTTACATCATTTCTTTGCGCTAGTCACTTCACTTGGCATCTATAGTACCAGCTATTTAATTGGAATCGTATGACGTTGTCTATTCGATTCCCGCATCTGATATGTAGATCTACTGATTATTAGCAGAGTATATATGCTCGTCTCTACTACGTCATTTAGAAAGGGGTACGGTCTGTAGGTCCTCTAAGCATTCTCTCCTCCGAGAAACATTAGTGCTATGTAAGCTGCTGCCGGTAGTGTACCTATAAGATGTAGGATAAGTATCAACCCTGTTAAATGGAAATGTGGTGATCCGTAAATATGTTCTTAAATGTGATTGCCCAAATAAATGTCTCTTTTAACTTATATGTTTCGTCATTTCTGAAGCAATAAGAAATGCTCTATCTCATAAAAATTCCACTGCAATAAACCAGGACGCTTTTAGCTTATTATCCAGCAGCTCTTCTTAACTAGTGTTACTGAAGCTGCCTGTCTCTACTTTACGAGACTAACGGGTGATATTGGCAAACTCGCTTCCTGTGTCTAACAAGTCAAGAGCTCAGCCTTCTCTAGTCTTTTGTCTGTGATGGCAAATTAATATAACTCCTTCTCGACGCAATGGGGCCCCACCACACTTATTTAAAAGCCAAGAAATTAAAGTTCGCGATACTTGGTACAAGGAAGAAAGGAGGGCGTGATGATACGCGGCTCCCAGAAAGGTAACGAAATGTGTCCCTGCACGCTTGCCTACAGATTGTGTTAATTGGGGTATTCTGGTGGAGTATCAAGAAATGGCTTACCCTATTTCGTTAAAATATATAATGTGTGATTACCTTTAACCACTAGTGGGATTACCTTCCTCAATTCCAATCAATCTAATAAGCAAATATGGTTTGATACAATGGGAGAAAGAATTCAAACCATTTACAAGAAGAGCCTCCGCAGAATAGTCGGTTGGGGGAAGTGAAATCAGGACTGGCAGATGAGGTAAGGAACATTCGGGTGTGGGAAAGAGTTCTATTTTACATTATGCCAATCGCTTGTAAAGAAAATGATCAACTTCCTGGTACACTGGCTAATGAAACAACAAACTAACATGAGAAGCCATCATTTGCATTACCACATGCATCTGATTTCCGTAAATGTCTTTATATGAATGAGTAAAAATAAAGTATTGGAGATTGAGAAGTTTAATATAAAGGATACACATTGTGATAATTTTTAAATTCACAGAACAGTGAGAAAATGCTGTGCTTGCAATATATTGCAATATACCTCTAAAAACAGTTTGTTTGGAATCATTCGCATTCCAATTGTGATTTTAAATACGTGAGGAAAGCGATGGGCAACAAACTGCACGGAAACGAAAAATTAACTAAATATTTTATGTTAGAGAGATGACATTTATAATTATAAAAGTGTAACAATGATCACTGATTTCATACATTAAAGTATTTCTCAAATAAGGTCTCTATAAGTGACAAGGTATAGCAAAATAGAATCTTGGTACAGTCTCATAATACCGAAGAAAGGTCTGATGGCTAAAACTTGACTTCGGTATCCGAGAATTGTGAGTTTGAAATCTGGTTCCAGAAACATCCATTGTATATTTACGCCTGGTTTGAATGAGAGGCAAATAAGACTATTGGAATTTAGGAGAATATTTTTGACACATATTTTAATGATCAATTTCAAGAAGAACTTACTTGCTTATAGCTAATTTCTTCGATATAAAAAGACCAGGATTTCTTGATATTCGGCTTCCACAAATAGTATGCTATTTTTAAAGTGCCATAAGGTTTAATTTTGCCTCAGCGGTTTGGAAGCTGACTGGAATGCACGGGAATCAATTGAAAACATCCGTATTAATCTATCATAACTTTGAGTTCTAATTTCCTGATTTCTTTATCACCATACTATTTAATATTTTCCTATTAACGGTTTGAAGATTTTAACGTTTTCTTAAAATTCAAAACAAAATGTCAATTTGAGTGAGGCCCTTTAACCGACGAGCTTCTGAATTTCGAAATTGTTAGGAAATTATTTTAAGGTATCCGAATGTGTCCGGAGACATTTTTTTGAAAAATAACTTATATATATATATATATTAATGTTATTTTTGAACTTCATATGTTTTAAAACTATGAAACTATTGTAAAATTAGGCTTTCAAAATAATATTTTTTTTAAAAAAACAGAGAAATTTTAAGAAAAATGACTAAAATATTTGCCTTACGCTAACAGCCATAGACAAAATCATATTCTAAATATACATAAATCCTTGTAGGAGTACATTTTTATGACAGTTATCTGTGTCATGCTCTAAAATATTTTTTGTACTTCAAAACAGTTTTGAGATATAGCTGAACATAGTTGCTAAACTAGTAATTTTTCATAAAAAATGCTTTTCGTTTATATTTAAGCACTCAAAAATAATACTTCATTTTAATATTGGCCTTAGTTTTTAGAGGAAACATCAAGCATATTACAGAAAACAGTCTCAGAAAATTTCATATCAATACTTGAATAACGTTTTGAGAAATCATTGTTACGGTCGACAGTTTTCCTCAAAAATATCATTTCTCAGAAAACACATTAAAAGTTTTCATACAACATAAAATAATGCTTACAGTTCGGTATTAAAACAGCTGTAACTCCATTGTAATTCACGTAGAGTAAAAAGTGAGACAGTTTTAGAAAGCTGATTAAACAGGCTACACAATTAAGTCATAATTTCTTTTGATAATTTCTTCAAAAACGACGATTTTAAACCAGTCGGATACCTTAATTGTAGTCTAGATAACTTTCTCTCAAATAGACATGTTCAAAACTTTCACTGTGTTGTTTGTCAATACGGAGGATAACCAAAAGCAATAAAAAAAACTTAATGTAATTTTTGATTCATTGTGCAGGCACTCACATGTTTAGGAGATTATGAAATTGGGGCCCATTTTTAAAAATTTAACAGTTACCAAAAATTAGCTGTACTGTAAATATATAACTGTAACAACAAAATTAGCTGTTCCTGTTGAAGATTTCTTAACCAAAATGTGATACAATCCTACAGTTTTGGTGTCGACAACATTAAAGTAATGTTTTCACCTACCCTGCACTTATACAAAATTCTAAAAACGGTTACGAAAATCTGCTGCATTTACGAATCTGATTAAGGTAAATTTATCGCAGGTCAGACTTTCTTTCGCTGGTGTGGTGTGGAAATTTCGAGAACTACTCCTTTTGAAGAGCAAACACATATTTCTTAAAAGCGTATTTATGTTATTTTTTATATTCAAACATGTGTATATTCTTTCTTTCCTTCTTTCTTTTACACATTTTTTAGCGTACTAAGCAACAGAAATTTTAAAAAAATTCATTTTTGATTTTTAATTCTGTGATCTATTGTTTCTCAAACTTACTACTAGATGACACTACTTGTACTGAATCAAATTATAATTAATAGATAGACTTATAGACTTATCGCTTAGTCCTGTAAATATTAAACTCACTGTATCTTTCTCAGGTCATCCAGAACGCACAGGACTACAAAATTTCAAAATTCTAACACATGAGAAAAAGAATGAAAAATATATTCCGAAGTCCTATCTTTGCAAACACGAAACTAGTGAAGCTAAATAAATGTGTTTCAAAAGCTATATTTAGAAGAATAAATACATTCGGCATTTTAAAGTTTTTCCTAAGAATGCTTACCTTCCGTTAACAAAATTTTGGCTACGAAAAATTCTGAAATTTTCTTGTCTTCATTTAACAGTTTCGCTAACACGAAATTATTGACCTTCTGGTCATTTTCCGAATTCAAATAATTCGAGTCCTCAATCGAATTCCAACTGACGTAGAAATAACCTTCATCATCGGGATTCACCCTGTCTTCTTCTTCACTCTTAGAAAGCAAGATTGGTCACTTGTCATTTTCTGCGTTTGGCCTTTTGTTACTTTCTTGTTCTTCGACTTCTCTTCTTTATTTTACTTGTGTAAAATTTGGTGGCTCTCATAGTTGTTTTTAATTTTTTTTTTGTATTGCAGCGGCTTCTCTTTCCGCCTGAAGTTCTGAAGAAGTTGATAGCAGCGCTTTAAGATATCCGACTGGTTTAAAATCATCGTTTCCGCTGAAGTTATCGAAAAATTTTTATGACTTAATTTTGTAGCCTATTTAATTAGTTTTCTAAAACTGTCTCACTTTTTACTCTACTTGAATTACAAATGGAGTTACAGCTGTTTTATTACCGAACTGTAAGAATTATTTTACGTTGCATGAAAACTTTAAATGCGTTTTCTGAGAAATGATATTTTTGAGGAAAACTGTCGACCGTAACAATGATTTCTCAAAATTTTGTTCAAGTATTGATATGAAATTTTCTGAGATTGTTTTCTGTAACATGCTTGGTGTTTTCCTCTAAAATCTAAGGTCAATTTTAAAATCAAGTATTATTTTTAAGTGCTTAAATATAAACGAAAAGCATTTTTTATGAAAAATTACCAGTTTAGTAACTATGTTCAGCTATATCTCAAAACTATTTTGAAGTACAAGAAATATCTTAGAGCATAACACAGATAACTGTCATAAAAATGTACTACTACAAGGATTTATATATATTTAGAATACGTTTTTGTCTATGGCTGTTATCGCAAGGCAAATATTTTAGTCATTTTTCTTCAAATTTCTCAGTTTTTTTACAAAACTATTATTTTGAAAGCCTAATTTTACAATATTTTCATAGATTTAAAACATATGCAGTTGAAAAATAACATTGAAATATATATATATAAGTTATTTTTCAAAAAAATGTCTCCGAACACAGTCGGATACCTTAAGTGGCGCAAAGGTTTCCCATATTTTTCGGCAGCCTTGAAAATGACAGTTCTTTATGAGAAACCGCTTTTACTGCTTCAACAATGACGCTCGGGGGGGCGAATCTCATTCTGTCGTCTTTTTCCTGTTTCTAACCGTGACTCTGGAAAATATTAGACATGTATATAGTAGAAGAGACTCACACCAACCCAGCCTACCTTAAAGGGTGTAGGGCCTTTAACAAGTCGGTGGGGAAACGTGTTTTGTGAAATAGGAAATTCTCAGAGTGGAAGAGGTCAGGTACCAATCAGTAACTGGAGAGGTCCCATCACAAGAAACTCGCAATCTATAGGTTTAGGATCAAAATACATCACAGTTGCACTCCTGGACTAAGTCGCTCTATGCCCCAGATCCAAACGCCATATTAGACCATACCATCGTATGAAATCAAACACATATCAACACAAGAATAATCTGACACTTACCAAAAGAAACACAAAAAATGAATGAAAATTATCATACAAGGCATGAACAATTATAAAGTACTAGAAGATTTGTGCCCGTATAAGACGGGCTTCTAGCCCTCCAAACATATCCCATTGTCACAGATTTACTAGCGAAAGTTATAGTGGAAAATCTCATGCACATTGGCAGAGTGTTTAAGAAATGAAAAAGAAGCATCAAAAATAGAAATGATGAATCTATTGACATTAAGCTTCATTTAATAATAACCTTACTTTTAACAATTACATTCGTTTCGCCCGAGTAAAAATAATGTGAAATCCGCTAACAGAAAAAAATGCATTACCAAATACAGAACAGAAAAAAACTGAACGAAAACATTTTCAATAGCATGTACCTCTAATTAAAATCAGTAAGTAAAGGGAGTCTTTCAGTTTAAGAAAGGTTAAGAAGAAAATATCGAATGTAAAATATGTAGAAAGAACCCTTTTAACCAAAACGAAAGTATTCTACACTAACTTCCAACTGATCCTGGAAGTGAGGAAAGCAAATCAACCAAAATAAAAAGAAATAAAACTCTAACTCGGCTCGATTTATATATAAAAAACGCCATAAACGAACTTTCGTTTAAATAAATAACTTTACTTTACTTTTACCGAGGGTATAATAAAAATAAAAAAAGAAATAAAACAGATGAAGTCATTTTATTGACCTTTACTCCAATCCAGCATGAATAAGTAAAATTTAAGATCCCATAACTAATTTTTATTTTTGTTTCACTTTAATAAAAAACCTGTGTGATTTCCTTGACGCCATATAACAGAAATCGGATTTCGCATTCGTTAATGACGCAGTGCAAAGAGGCGGAGTTATTTTTAATTCCTCCCAGAGCAGAATCTTTGGCACGTAGCCAAGCCAAACCACGTGACCGTTACTTCCAGGCCAGTACAATTGTAATATAGATTAATTGGTTAAAATAACAATGAATCTGGTAATAACCCTTTGTGTCACACCCAAACCAAGCAGAGAGACCGTTGCTTATAAGCCTATTAGATCTGATTGCATACTGCATAATAACACAACATCATTTACGAGCCCGAGGTTTCTGCATTAAGATTAAGATACAATTTTTATGCACAATTCGGTTGGACCATTAGTTCAACATCTACAATGATAAAAAATCTTCAACAGTCTGCAGTAATAAAATGAACATTAAATATAAATAAAATTTATAACGCCAATAAAAACAATGAGATCAGCAGCAATAAAATCAATTTAGACATGCAAGAAACAATTTTCCGAACACAGGGCAAATGTGCTAAGTGCCAACACACCATTTTGATTTCGATTCAATTATTTTGTCAGAAATAATTATCTAATTAAAGGACTTATTCTCACAAATGCATCCTTAAATATCATGTAATCATCATCAATAAATATAGCAAGCAATAATCATCATTGTAAATATTGTGCATTCTAGAAGAAAGCCAAGTGAGTTGTAAATATTTACTTTTCAAAGTAAGAAACACAATTTGATCTCAAGCAGTTTTGGATCCAGTTGAAACTGGTTCAACATTTGTGAGCGCATAGAGCCATACTGTCGGTTCATTCTAATACGACTTCTACTGCCTTCTAGAAGCTTTTGATTGCTCTATGAGCCGAGTGCCAGCTAGCCTCGGTCTCCGCTAGAGAATAATTTCATGAAACTAATAATATAAATATAAAACAAAGGTAAAAATAGAAAGAGTCTAGATAAGAAACAAAAGATTTAAACGATAACGATAACAATACACCTTTTTTGCGTGCTCAACGCAACAGCATCAAGTGATTGCATCAACAAATTAGTTCATAAAACTAAGTTATATAGAAGTAAATGCTGGATTATAGGGCTAATAAATTTGAATGTTATTGCAATGGTATCATATAGCATCAGAGAGAAAGTGCATGCTAACGGATTTACATCCGTGAACGTGTTGAGATTTGATCTAAGATTACGTGCACACATTCATGTAAAAATTATACTTTATATACTATGAATTAATAATCTTTTAATCTAATATATTTTTGGAATGTTTGAATACGAATTATTTTTAATTTCCTTCTGAAATTTAACAATAAGTGCTTCACGAAATTTTTTCTGAGTTACAGCTTCTTAAAAAGAGCATTGTGAGTCCGATCTGTAAATTATGTATGATCCTTCATAAGGTTGACCTTTAAGAAATGCTAAACAAAGGATTTCAGTCTATCTAAAAAAATATTAAATTTTTTCCGAATCTATTAGATTCTATAACTATTTTAAATCGCTTTATTTTCAAAAGACAAAAATAAGTTTCTTTCAAAATTAACTGAAACAATAAATAATTTACGAATTAAAAATTTTCAGCTAAAGTAATCTGCAAAAATTAATAGCATAGAATAACGTTAACCTCATTAGATTAAAATACTTCACTTTGTTGGATTCTTTATTGTTCTTTTATCTCCTGAGAGCAATTATTTTGAAAGTACCCAGTTAGAGGTATATCATGCATGGAAGATTTTTAATTTGGTAAAAATATTTTATTTGTATGAAATTAAAGAACATCTTAATTCGTTTCGTGTAAAAATTACCTCTGAAAAATACAACAGTCTGGGACATATAATTTAATAGACTGCAATAAAATTAAATTTTAATTAATAGGATGAATTTTTATAGCGCAAAATTGAAGCCATAAAAAGTTAACTCTCTTAAGGGCTACTCGAAATATTAATTAGGTAGCTTAGGCAAACAGTAATCCTTAATTTCATGTACTCTACATAAATAGAGAAGTACTCTCTTGTGAAATACTGCATCATGAAATGAAAAGTTGAGATAATTTTTTATTCAAGTATAAATTTTAAGTTTAAATAAGCTTTTTCCAAAGCCTTTCTCTTTTCCATACGAGAATTTTAGGGTTTTTCTTTCGACCAATATTTTTTAATTCTTAGAAAAAGTTGAGACTGCAGAAAGAAAACTAGTGTTCAGTGTGTGCCTGGGAAATTTCTCCCACACGTTTAAATAAAGAAAAAATATATGTTATGAAAAGAGAATATGAATTTTTCATGAAGAGATAATATATTTCAGTGTCTTAAAAGTGATTTTTGACCTTTAATGTGATGTCGCACGATTTACTTATAGGGAATTTCAGTAGTTCGAAGTAATTAAGGAAATAATAATGAAATGTGAGTTTTAATGAACCTACAAATTTCGATTGAAATATCTCAATGCCTCACTAGATGTCGCTACGAATGTGTGAAATTAGAGAGGGAAGAAAAGGCAATTCTTCAATGTCAGTTCCGAACTTTTTTAACTTATGCGCCAAACCGTTATATTTAAGCGAACAACCGACTTTTTCAGTAAGTCTTCCAAACCGTCATATTTTTCAAGCAAAAAATTTGTATTTATGTATTGAAAATTCGACAGTATTTCTAAGGAACTTGTCTTCAATATTCAAAAGCCGATATAAGCATTTAAAGCAATAGTAGAATGTCTGAAAAAAAATTGAAAGTTTAGTTTAAGTTCAAGATCACTTTAAGGGATGAATTTTTTGGAACAAGTTGTGATACATGTGCAATTTCCCATTTTGAATCATTACACATTACATTTCTTTAATGTATTATCTTCTTAAATATTTTTAAACCGTGATTCAAAATTACAAGGTCCGTCCCAAAATCGCCCTCGTGTTACTTGGAAACGGAACGTTAAGATAACTAAACTAAATTAAACCTAAATATCTTTAAATCATAATCTTTTCAGTAAAAATGTTTATCAAAATATTTGCAACGACTCAAATTATATTAAAGTTGAATGTTATAAGTCAATTAAATCCAAACTGCAACTTGAAATTTATATTGGAATGCATGCAATGAATAAGAAAATGATTTTAGCTTCTATAACAACAGCTTAATTATCGCAATCGTAGCTGAAAAATGCTCGTTATCTGTAAGAAAATTCAGAATTTACAGTTTGATAAACTTCTGACGCAGAAACTATCAGCCCTCTCATTTCAGCCTGTAGAAACTAACTATTTTCCGTCGAAACTTAAAATGCAATTCATGAAATATATTTGTGGAAATCTAATACTCGAATTCCAGAATGGAGTTATTGGCATTGTCTCATCTTAAAAGATTTAAAAATCATAAGCAAATGTTCACTAAAAACTTAAGCTTTACGAATTGCAAATAAATAACTATCGAGGCACTTGCGTCTGTCAACCTGAAAGTACCATAAATAAAGTCATTATAAATCTATGACTATACAAAGTTTAAATCGGGGATTTTTGTGTGTGTCATCGCATGTTAGCAGATATTTAAAAAAAGAAGTTGCGAGGCTGACTCGATACGATTTTCATTCAACTGTTCAATACTTGTTGCTTCATGTGCTGCTTTGCTCTTTATCTTTATTTTATTTATTTAGTGAATATAGCATCGTCTGACTGCCTTATTTCCAAATAATCTAGGGAATTTCATAGGGAACCTATCACAGTTCAAGTATAATTAATCGATTACTCTCACTTTCATTGAAAAAATCGTTTACAAAAGTAAATACATGAAGGGATTTGCAGAATTACCAAAATTTGCTTTTGAGTCGAGTGAGAGCCTGATATGTGCACCCTGTGGTACTGCGTCATAGCATATCATAAGATAGCGAGCATTTACATCTAGATGTTAATAAAATGCAGGGTAACATTTACAATTCTATTGTGACGTCACATGAGTTGACGCTATTAATCCACACTTTTATCGGAAGATGCGTCTCACACATCAAGTATTTCGATTAAAAAGCGGTTCCCTAGTACGGGACAAATCAAACATGAAACTGAATATGAGAATCATGAACATGAGAAACTGAACATGAGAATCATTAACATGAGAAACTGAACATGAGAATCATGAACATGAGAAACTGAACATGAGAATCATGAACATGAGAAACTGAATATGAGAAGCATGAACATGAGAAACTGAACATGAGAATCATGAACATGAGAAGTGTTCAATTATGCTGAATTAAGTCATCTGCGAGGCTGCAATTGAATATCACTTATATATAATAAAATATAGAACACATGAAATTCGACTAAGTTATTGCTTTCCATTTCATTCTTGAAGAATATTTCTAACAGAATAGCAAACCTAATATTTTCGAAAGAAATTACTGCGTTTATTTCGGAAAGTTACTTGTTATTCTCTCAGACAGCTGTTTTTTTGTAAAAATAAAATTAATGGAAGATAGTATGCCTCGTAACATTTCACAAAATTTAGAATAAAATAATAAATACTGTTTTCACTATCAGTTTGATGTATTTTAGGAGATTTTTGGGAAGATAATAAATGTATTTTTTAAGGTTCATCAATCACTAAAATTAATATAACGTCCGAATACAATTCTAAGAAATTTACAGCGTTATTTCTATGGATTTGAGGCATCTTCTCCCATTTTACAATGCAAAATAACGACCAATTTCAAACCCAACTCAACTGTTCAAGCAGAGCTAGGCTCAATTGCTATAGAACTCAATTTCAAGTTAACTATTCATAATAAAAATTTCCAAAATCCTTTTTATTAGCAAATAAATGATATTTAAAAATAATAAACGTCCGATTAAAAGAAATCCGTATTACTAATAGTTAAGCTTTCTTCTTTTCAATCCACCTCCTGACCTTACATACTAGAGTCATTCCTA
>BGPR01039670.1:0-14224 GCA_013235015.1 Araneus ventricosus
TTGCATATCCATCACTCCATTTGGATTGCATATCCATCACTCCATTTTGACTGTATATCCATCACTCCATTTTGACTGTATATCCATCACTCCATTTGGACTGCATATCCATCACTCCATTTGGACTGATGGCCATAAATGCGGCGGCAGTAGGTGCGTGTGATAGAGAGGGGTTTGGGGTGAGTGGATCACCGAGAAAATCGGAGACGGCGAGGATTGGAGCGACTGGCAGTGGATAAATCTGCGTGCTGTGGAGCAGTCGTGAATGACCTACGTAAATGGATGGGCTAAAAATGGAATGGCATGGAGAGGGTCGGTCGTGATTGGCCAGCTACGAAGAGCCGTCTCTCTGTTCAGAAACATTCCGTGTCTCAACCTACTCGCAAGCGCGCAAATCGCTCCCCCTCTCAGAAAATTTACCCTACGGCTACGAACATTTACGACTAAAAAAATCCCGATTATGCATTTTGAGCGCTTCCCCTTTGATTGATTAAGATAAAGATACACAATTTTGTTGTAAAAGTTGCATTCCAAACTTTTTGTATCCAGGTCACTACGTGTTTGAGAAACTGTTTTCGCATAGACGCAAATACACAGATTGACAGATGATAACTTGTGGAGGGTTTCGATCGAAATTTTATACAAACCTAAAATTCTGATGATTAATAATATCCATAATATTAATCATATTCTAAATTTCATCTATCTAGCTAATTCTTTTTTGAGTTATCTTTTTCCACATACACTCGGACAGACAGACAGGCAAACTTCATTACGAGGCTTTCGTCCAAAATTTGATATAGAATTACACCAAAATTGTAGATTTCTACCACATTAGATTTGTCTAGGTCGTTGCATTTTTAAGTTATGGTGTTCGCATACAGACAAACAAAATGTCAGACATAATTCCGAAAATGAGTTTTTCGGCCTCGGGGAGATCTAAAACGTAGAGATCAAAATCTGGAAATCGATTTTTTTGACGGTTACAATACTTTCTCTACGTCGTATACTTCGTACGCGATTAAGTGAAGACATTAATACACAACCCATAACTACCTTAGCAAAATGTATACGTTACGTTCAATGTGGTAAATCGGTTACTATATATAATCACCGCGGTAATTATGCATAATAACCGGATTTTTTATGCGGTTATTATATATAATTACCTCCTGATTACATATGATAACCGATTACTCACACTGAACGTAACAAATAGAGGGTGCTTTTACAGTACTATTTTGATAAGCATACTTACCAAATTTCCTTCTAAATATTCGGCTATCTCTGATACTCTCAGATTTAAGTATTCCATCTACATATAATTGAACTCTATTATTTGACCTGTAAAGAATTTAGATAAAAATGAATCAATCTCTTATGAGGAAACTTCATTTAAATATTCTTACAATTAAAAACAAATGCTTTTCTTTAATTAAAAATGTAATTTTTTTTAATCACTGGTCAAGTCATTAGTAATGTCTAACCCATTTAGGAAAAGTCATAAGATACTTTTACTATTATCCAAAGCAGCTTCTTATTAAAAAGCTATTGTTATATGTTAAATAGAAAAAGACAAGTTATCAATATGTATCTTCTTCTGCAGAGAGGAAAAAGACGGGTCAAATTTAACATGAACATTTCGCGAACAAAACCTCTTTCTTGATAATTGTGTGTATCTTTTCATGTAAGCTGAAAAAGTTTAGAAAATATTAATATATGCGCATTTTTGACTAATTTCTTGAAGAGTATCCTGGTAATAATAAGTTGATGACATTATAATGCGTTGTTTTATTTGTATTGGATATTTATTATGAAAGTTCTTGGACAATTAGTTTCATTATTTGATAGCGTAGTGTAACATATGGAAATGAGTATGCATTTGAGAAATTTTTAACTTAAAAAATTTATTAATGATTTAAATGAAAACAGATAAGCGCTTAAATATTACAGTTTGCATGAATTAATGAATGTTAATTTCTCTTAGTTGAATAAAAACACCACTGCCTTGCAAAAATAAAGCAACTTTTCGGGAAATGCGAGAAATTTGCAATTTATACGAAAACTATGTTTATTTCGAAATCAATTCTGGAGAACAGAGAAACCTACAATCGAGTATCATGCACATTTTACAGTGAAGATTCGGTCGCGAGGGCAATTAGGGGTGCGACCAGAAAGTGATGAAGACGGAAAGGAATCACAGAAACCTGATAATGACTTGAAACTCTCATCAGTAGTTGTGTTTGATGTGCAGAATGTTTGCATGCATTTTCGTTAAAAGAGCAAAAATATTCGGGAAGATATATTTCCTTGAAAAATCCCAAATTTTCCCGCCGGCCTTTTGCTTATAACATAGAGAGTTTTTATTTAAATTATACGAAACTTACAGAACACTCTACAATATGTTACAGAAGTATTGTAATAAAATTTAAAGTTAAGGTGTTGAAGAGTAAAGTAAATACGAGTATTTTTAGTAAAAACATTTTAACTGCACATGCGCGAAACGTAGCGTGTTATTTCTTTCATCACTACAAAGGCTGATTATATAGCAACTTATATAAAAATTTCAGATGAATACCGTTAAAATTCAGAAAGAGGTTCAGAGAAGTAAGTGATGAGGGTTCTTAAACAATCTCATATTTTCGAAACATCTGATATCTTAAAACATTGACATTGAATGTTAGGAAAGTTTAAGATCCTGAATAACCATGTATATTTATAAACTAAATATATTATTTAAACTGCATTTCGTTGATAACAGTACGAAGATTACGCTATGCCTCGCACAAGCGCAGTAAAAACTTATTTAGTACAAATACTCATATTTCCTCTAATATTCAACGTATTTACTTCAAATTTTGATGCAATTCTTCTGTAATATATTGCCGCGTGTTCTGTGAATTTTGAAAATCTACATGTTATAAGTAAAAAACACGTGGGAAAATTTGATTTTTTTAATAGAAACCTTTATATCTTCCAGAATATTTGCGTTATGTTTACGAAAATGCATGTAAATATTATGCACATCAAACAGAACCATTGACGAAAGTTCCATCCCGTTATCAACTTCCTGTGAAATGGGACGAGTCAAAATCCCCTTCCGTCTTCATCACTTTCTGGTCGTCCCCCTAATTGCCCTCGCGACCGAATCTTCACTGTAAAATGTGTATGGCACTCGATTGTATGTCCCAAGATTCTCTGCCACTGATTATGAACCATAGTTTTGGAATATATTGCAAATTTCTCGCATTTTCCGAAATGGTTCTTAATTTTTACACACCAGAGTATGACGTTGCCTTATGGTAGTTGTTCCCAAACTTTTTGGTTATACGAACCACTTATTGTGTAAAAAAAATACGTTGAGGCCCACTAACTAAATATGTATATTTACATTTTTTACTTATTTATCTATATGCATGTTATATGCACGTATATGTCAGTAATTAGTAAAGCTTATTGTAAAAGGAATAAAAATACAATGTTTTATAACGCAAAAAACGAGTGAAGACCCTTGAAGCTCCCTCTGACTTCGACTCCTGACTAGCGTCCCACGGCCCACTAATACTCTATCTACGGCCCATGGTTTGGGAACCGCTGCCTTATGGGACAAATTAGAAATTGTGATTTTGTTCGTTGAAAAAAATGGAAATAAGCTATTTTACTCGAATCCCTGGAGTTTTAATCTTTTTTAAAGGGGAGTTGGAACCCAAAGTCCGTTAACCCTAACCCTGTTGCTTCGATGTGTATTTGCTCAAAATCTATTATAGACTAATGTTTGAAAATTTTTATACAAGTAAAGTACATCTTTCTCATTATACTAAAATGATTTTTTTTTGAAAATTCAAAAAATAATTTTTTTTTACAAATTTTTTTGTGTCTAAACAAAAAATGTGAAATTGGCCATTTCGATGTACCTTTTCTCAAAATATGTTATAGACACATGTTTGACACATCTGTTATAGACACATGTTTGACACATCTGTTATAGACACATGTTTGACACATCTGTTATAGACACAAGTAAAGTACACCTTTCTCATTATACTGAAATGAGCTTTTTTCAAAAAAGTCAAAACTTTATTTTTTACAATTTTTTTGTGTCAAAACAGGGTAAAATTTTACTGTGTCTAATTAAATATTTTGTAAATTTATAAAAAATTAAAAAATTAACCAATAGCTCATTTTGGTATAATGAGAAAGATGTGCTTTACTTCTATAAAAAAAATCTCAAACACACATCTATAAAAGATTTTGAGAAAAGGTGCATCGAAGTAACAGGGTTAGGGTTAACGGACTTTGGGTTCCGCTAACTAATTATGTTATAAATACAGTTTTTCTTCAAAATGAGAAAGCAAATAAAAAGTTTTTTCTGGTAGATGGCGTACATTTACAGCGTTCTAAATTTGCTACAGCGAGATATTTCTACACGCAATGGCTACCGATCTTCAGAAGCCGATGCTCGTTTTCTGATTTCCTTTTTCAGTTTTTCTAAAATATCTCGAAAACTGTTAAGTTTTCGAATTACAAATGATTTAACAAATTAAAGAGCGTAAAATATCCTACAAATACGGCTTTTATTTTTCTTCTAGCTTTAATATTTGCACAAATAATGGCTATCAAAAATGGGAGATGTCCAATAATTTACCACCACCTAGACCACCGTAACGGCGCGTGAGTTACCCATCTAGAAAAAAAAACTTTTAAAATGCGTTCTCTTCTAAAAAAACCATGGTTGTAAGATTATAAGTGTTTTATTAATTATTTAAAGGAGTCCAATCATTTATGACCATTCTGTATAATTATGAAATATTTATCGCCATGTAAAAGTTAGAAAAATAAACGATTGGAAAGCAGGCAAGGAGTTTCTTCTTATTCCTTATTTATATCAAAATTTTTAACAATAATAATGGACAAAATTTTTGGTATTGAAGCATAAATTCTATTAGCTAAGAATAAAGCGAAAATAATCGTTGTTTTTAAATTAAATACATCTAGTTACTTAACCAATTTTGATTTCCAATGATAATTAATTCTTTCGAAAGCAATTTATGTACATTTTAAAGTAGTTTCATTAAAGCAATTGAGACACAAATTGTTGTGCTTGTTTTGAAAGCAGACAAATTAAGTTAAAAGCAATTCATTTACTGCGAACTTTTGATTTATAAATTTTTAATCTGAAGAGTAAGATAAATATTTTTCCACCAGGCTAATAATGGGGATTATAAATTTTCTTGATTGGGATAAAAAGCAAATAATAGAAATTAATTCATAATTTATTTATTACAGAGATTATTACTTTGAATACTATTTAAAAATCGAATACATCTCAACATACGTGGGAAAAATATTAATGTATTTCAGAAGATACCGAAATTCTAAAATTAAATGAGTATATTTTAGCAACAGAACAAACTTATTAATAAAGAAATTTAATTACAGAGGATGTGATAAGTATTTAAACAAATGGTTTGTTTCTAGTTCGAATTATAACGTCTGATCTGTTAGCCGAAAGAGAACAAAACAAAAGAATTAATGTTATTTAGTTCCTTAAAATCATAATCATTTTTCTAGTTCTGAATATTTTAACCTAACAAGCTAGTATTGCAAGCCCAGAAATTGCAACAGAATTTTCTTAAAAATCTTTTGTGAGAATGGTTTTATGAATATTAAATATGGATTTTTTGGTACCAGCTAACATTAAGCTGATTTTAATTAAATTAACATGAATTTGAGAGAGAATTTAGAAAGAAAGTTGTACATTTTGCACTCTTCGTGTTATAGTTATTGTACTAGATTCCAAACTGTTGAAGATTCTTACTCTTGAGATTTTGATGAAACTTACCGATGACAAAAGTTCCAAACTCAACAATTGCTCGACTTTTGCGGTGGGATATAATAGGTTATTGAAGCGAAAACGGATCGCAAAAGAATGTCTGACATGCGTGTGTGACTAACAAATACAATTAGTTACAAACTTTTTGTAAGTAATTGGCGAAAAATGTACATAGTTCCAACGTTCTATATTGTTATACCATGCATTCTGTTAAATTGTGAGTGATATTGGAAATCTTTTTCTTATTTACTCTCTGACTCCTAAGCCGGCCGTAACCGGCCATGCAATTTCTATACTAGTGGGCGGATTTCGGCCGGTTGCGGTTCCGAAAAGGGGGAAAAGGCAGTTTGGCGAGTGATCATTAAGGGACCCGTTGTGGAATAGATATGAGACGAAAGGCCTGCCATTCACATCTTCCACTTTCTCTAGTGTAGGGTCTTAGCTCAGCGATGCTAAGCTATGAAGGACTCACCAGACGACACAGCCATATTAAGATATTAATTTTTTTAATTAAAATTCTTGATTAATGGAATTTCTACAGAATATACAAATTAATATCAATTCAAAACAATTCCGCTTACTCAGGACGAGATAGCATAAGACAAGTCAAAAATCAATCTGGATACAGTTCGCAGATTTTCACAAATTCACTCGAGGTAATGCAGAAAGTTCTAAAAGTTCTACTCTAGGCGAGTATAAGTCCGAAGTCCGGAATAATGATCTGAGGGATTAATCCGCTCAGATTTCTACAGATAACCACTCACGGGTTATATGAAATACCAAGAAGGTAATTCGTAGCGACGTAAGGCACGTCTAATTCAATCAGAGTTCCTAAAAACTTCTCACTCGAGACGAGCGATGATCAGCCAAAGGTTGGCTTAGGTTAACGGGGCAAGGCCCGGTACAGCAGCTTCTCAGCCGAAGAACTGCTTTTCCAAATTCTCGGTCACGAGAATTTAATCTCCGGTTCTTCAAACGAACCCTATCTCGAGTTCCCGATCATCTCTTCAATCCCTCTATAGTTCCAGCTTAAAAACCCTCCTTGGGACCTGCCCTCTCTAGGCGGGGTCACAAGTTCAGCTCTTCATTTGTTGAAGAGGGGACCTTTTCTCCCAATGACAAAACTCTGTCTTTAATTCCTCAATGGCATTGGCTCTAGGCGTACGCAATGCATTTTCCTGGCTACTTGTGTGTCCACTCGAGGTCCGGCTGCGGTGAGTTTCAAACAAGACCCTCCGGGATGACGCAATCTGGGAAGGGCTTTGTCGGCGTCGGCCCCTTTCTTCGGTCGCTCTCTGCTAGCGAACTGGGAAGTCTTGTCACTTTTCGTGGGAAATTTCGTTGCTGCTTCTCACGACCTCACACTAGTGAGGATAAAAGAAGAAATGGGGCGGACTAATCCATTTCACTCATCCATCAGTAAACAATCCTCCGTATACAACTGTAATTAGTTTTTGAAAACCCTCAGTAGTAAGAGGGTTAATTAGTATGGAAGGGTTTTAATATGAAATATTTCCAGTTTTAAAATACTTATGCAATAAATATAACAGTCAATTTTAATTACTTTAGTAAGCATCGAATGGGCACAGCCATTTAATTTTGGATTCTTCCGCGCATAAAAATAAAATCTACGACATCACAGGATGAACGAAGACAATCTTAGTATGGGCAATATATGTGTGTATTGTAATCTTAGATGACAACAGAAGTTACGTTTGTTATGTGAATAAATATCATTCAAATATATAAAAAAAACTAAGATAAACTAGGAAGGAATCGAATTAAACAAACAAGGAATCCATTCTAGTTCATTTTATCAAGGCCTTATTTAGTCTTCTCGAATATAGATGTCCTATATTTGGCGTAATGCAAGCTTCTTACAGAAAAATAATTATTTTGAATCCATTTCGAATAAAGTCCTTAGCCCTTGATAAAATGGACTAGAATGGATTTCTTGTTTGCTTAATTCGGATTTCCTCCGAGTTTATCTTAGTTTTTTGGCTTTCTTTGAATGATATTGATTTCTAGTGTTTTTTGTTTATTGTTTGCAGCTGCAATTGCGAGCTACTTAAACATAGTTTAAATTTTATTATTTAAATTTTATTATCTAATTATAATGTTTTTAAATAAATTTCTTGTTGTTTTTTTTTAAAGTTTAAGTTAAATTTATTCTACTTTTTCTAGTTGATTGTTTTTTGAGTTTGTTATGTGACATGTTACACAAAATGATTCAATTTGTCAACGTTGTTAAGCATTTGATACTCATTTGATATATTCCAATATTGAATACTGCTTTAAAATTTCAAAAATGGTTTTGTTTACCCTGAATTATTTTTAACGAACTGAATGATAATTTTATTAAATATTAATCTAAGTAAAAAAATGTTTCAAAAAAATTCTATATTGACAAATATATGCCTCATCACTCTTGTACCGATGCATCTACTTAAATTATTTGAATTAGTTGAAAGACGTATTTTTTAACCCATTCGAGACGGAGCACTATCCACAGAAGCTAAAATGTGGTTTTGCTTTATATTGACCATTTTTAATAAGAAAACGAGATGTTTGCATTAGAAATCAGTCACTTCGCACAAATAAGATGATTGAAAACCAAGTGCGCAGGTCGCTCCTCAGAATAGTTTGACGTGAAAATGTCTTTCTTCTCGTTACAGTGATAGTCGGTCGAACTTTATTGTGTGACAAAATACCGTCAGATTTGAATCGCTAATAACGAGACTAATAATGCGAAAACAATGGTGGTGGAGTGATGAGGCATATATTTGTCAATATAGAATTTTTTTGAAACATTTTTTTACTTAGATTAATGTTTAATAAAATTATCATTCAGTTTGTTAAAAATAATTCAGGGTAAACAAAACATTTTTGAAATTTTAAAGCAGTATTCAATATTGGAATGTATCAAATGCTTAACAACGTTCACAATTTGAATCATTTTGTGTAACATGTCACATAACAAACTCAAAAAACAATCAACTAGAAAAAGTAGAATAAATTTAACTTAAATTTTAAACAAACTATGTGGTAAACTGTAAAAGTTTACCACATAGTATGCGTTTGCCCTTGGGTCCCTCATTTTAGTACGGTGACCAACTTTATCTCGAATATCCGCTACAACAACAGGAGGGCATAAATATATTGAAGCTAAAATTATCATAAATAAAAGAAACATTTAATTCATTGCAACAAATAATACAGAACACACTATGATATCATAAATGCATAGAAAATACATTTGTAGCATAATTTGCTGTGTACTTTTTGAGAAACGACAGAACGTAGAAAAGGAGGACGTTTGGTCACTTTAATTTTAGGGACTAAATTGAAACCAATACCAATTTTATGTTAAGACTTATAAGATAATTTTTATTTTAAAGCAGTCTTATCCCGGCGACTGCTTTTTCCATACTCTCTGATAATTGCATTTCAATATCATTGCACACATGGTGTGCTGTCCGTCTTTTTAGCTCGGCAATCCATTGCACAGTGTGCAATCCATCTCGAATGGGTTAGTGGAGAGATTTTTGGTTTTGCAGATATATAAAATCGACTTACCTCCTAACTTGTATCGTATGCAGCTCATCTCCATTCACAAGAGGCTTTGGATGTTGAATCATCTGTGCCATTCCATTTTCTAAGATATACATACGGATTCTTCCATCCTTAAGGATAATTTTGTATTTCTTTTCTTTATTTATCGGCGAAATTTCAGTCCAGGAGCACAGTTTCATTAGCTTCGAGCGAGAGGAAACTTTTATACTCCTTCTTTCAAGGTCGACTGCACTAGAACAGGTTGTATAAATATTGCAATACCTTTTCAACATTTTTTGCAAGTTGGTGCAAATGTTTCCGGATATCTAACATTTTTAGAAAACTTTATAATAGGACAATGTTGTCAGAATGTATTTGTCACACGAGCATTAAATGGTTGTTCATTCAGGTTGAAACAGCGAATTTTGGCAAAGGTGTTTTTGTTTGTTTTCTCATTACTAAAAAGAAACCTCTTAAGAGAATTGCAAAGAAAGGAGGAAAAAACAACTAAACGTCTCGAAAACTTTAAATTATAAGAATACTGTAGTAAATCGCTGGATATTCTGTGTAAATAAAAAAATGTCGTTAAGACACTTCAAGTGTAAGCAAAGTTCCATTTAGCAATGTTAGTTTTCAGACCATTTATATTTCACAAATAGCTTTTAATTATATCAACATGATAGCTTTTCCATCACATTCTAGAAGAACCTTAAAGCCCTTCAAGCAATGTTCAAACTGAGGTAAAATAAATTTTTTCATCTTTCTGGAGTTTTCATAATGCATGCAAAGGACATAATGTCTTTGTAACAAAATTTCGTCACCGGAATCGGAAGGTGGAGAGTTCAATTCTTTGTGAAAATCCAATGTGTCGCACGGAACTTGTGCAAGTTAAACTGTCAAGGATCAAACGTCTTCCTACATGTTTGGTGCGATTTTTGAGAGATGGGTGCTGGATCAGGTGTCGTTAGCTTCATTCAATCCAAAACAGCCATCATATAGCTCCAAAAACGGACGTTAATCTTACCCATGTCATAACTTCATGATATTGTAGTGCACCTTCCTGCGCCATCCTATTCTGATGAATATAAGTCAGTATCCACCTCCGGACAGAGGAGAATTCCTCTTGTCTGGTGGTTAAGATACTCGACTCGGGACCCAAAGGTCTCCGGTTCAAATCTACCATAGGTCAAATTTCATCCTTTTGGTATGGTGTTGAATTTTGGAAAGTAGGTTGTAGCTGCTTTTATTCAGTGTGTTTATGTTTGGTGTAATAGAGAGTCTCGACTTCGGGATCGTAGAGTCCTAGTTTCTAAGCCCCATTACATCAAGGTTATGTCTTCTTACAAGGGTGAAGCTTCGTATAGTTCGGAGCGCTTTAAAATTGTAGTGCACCGTGCTGCGCCATCCTATTCTGATACATATAAGTCAGTATCCACCTCCGGACAGAGGGGAATTTCTTTCGCCTGGTGATTAAGATGCTCGACAAGGGACCAAAAAGTCCCGGGTTCAACAGCAAGTGCTTGCCAAAGTGGTGATCCGAACGTGATATGACTTGACCTTACATCTATTTTAGATTGTTTGACAATATTCTAGTTTTAAGCCTATATTTCAAACAGTAGACGTCAATTGATTTGATTTATTTTATTTAAACTGAATGTTTTCCTAGATTGTAAATATTCTTACTGCTCCAAGACAGATGACCATTATGAGATGTTAAAAATGACATTCACTTAAAGGGACTACGGAAATAATCTTTGGCTGTGCTCAGTTTCAATTGGTTGTGTGCTCAGTTTTAATTGGTTGTAGGTTTTCAAAGAATCGAAGCAGCCATCAGCACACTGGTGTTGGTGCAGGGCACAAGGGCAAAGTTTTACTGTTCATTACTATTGCTCCCAAAGCAATATAGAATCTAAAAGTCATTCACAGAGAGAATAAAACTATATTGTCAAGAACCATTATAAATGTTTCGGTTCTGCTGTAAGGGGAGTTGGAACCCTATGTCCGCTAACCCTAATCCTATTACTTCGATGTACCTTTTTTCAAAATCTGTTGTAGATTCATGTTTGAAACTTTTTATACAAATAAAGTACATCTTTCTCATTATATTAAAATGATTTTTTTTAATTCAAAAATTTATTTTTTACACATTTTTTTATGTCAAAACAGAAAATGTTATCTCAAAATCTGTTATAGATACATGTTTGAATTTTTTATAGAAGTAAAGTACACTTTGCTCATTATACCAAGTTGATTTTTTTTAAATTCAAAAATTTATTTTTAACAACTTTTTTGTGCCCAAACAGAAAATATTAAATTGGCCACTTTGATGCACCTTCCATCAAAATCTGTTACAGATACATGTTTGAAATATTTTATAGAAGTAAAGTACACCTTTCTCATTATACTGGAATCAGCTTTGAGTTAATTTTTAATTTTTTTATAAATTTACAAAATATTTAATTATTCATAGTGAAATTTTACCTTGTTTTGTCACAAAAACATTGTAAAAAATAAAGTTTTGAGTTTTTTTTAAATGAGCTCATTTCAGAATAATGAGAAAGGTGTACTTTACTTTACTTTATAAACTTTACTACTTGTACTAAACTATATACTTTACTTGTATAAAAAGTTTCTAACATGTATCTATAACAGATTTTAAGAAAAGGTACATCGAAATGGCCAATTTTACATTTTTTGTTTTGACACAAAAATAATTTGTTAAAAATAAATTTCTGAATTAAAAAAAGTTATTTAGGTATAATGAGAAAGATGTACTTCATTTGTTTAAAAAATTTGAAACATGAGTCTGTAACAGATTTTGAGCAAAGGTACATCGAAGTAACAGGATTAGGGTTAACGGACTTAGGGTTCCAACTCCTAAAGAGACGACAGTTAGTAGAAGATTCGTATACAAATAAATAATACGTGTACCTTGTGAGGCAAAGGAAAAATATTTTTCTTTATTATCTCCATGGAATCTTTTCTATTCTTTATTACATGACTATTGTTTGAAACAGTGTCTTGCAAGAACGCGGAATAAAGTTTCAGAATTTCTGCAACAAATTTTCTTTTATGAAGTTAATATTCGCTAAACATCCAGCTTTAGGAAGTTAAAACCCGGGTTTTTAATTTCTTACTGATTATTCTTCAAATTATTCTTAACATTCGAACACTCAGTTGAGAAGCAACATCGTCTTTTAAAGAATACGCGATATGCAAAAGAAATGCACTGTAGTTAAGTTCTCATTAATGAGCTTGAGTATATGCGGGAAACGCTTCTTTATTGCTAATTTGAATGAACAAATTTACTACATTTAATCAGATTGCAAGGAAGAAAAGCAGAAAACATTAGTGGATTCCGGAAACCTAACCATTCCAACCTAATTCATTGAATGAGATAAAACTACCGTGGTTAACTCCATTCATTATTACATGGCTACTTTATTACTAACTCTATTCTAATTCACTCCTACATATTCTAAAATAATCCCATCATTATTTTGGAGCAGCTTAAAATATATGTACCTTGATTTGCAATAAATTCGATCTTATTATAGTAATAAGAATATTCCGTCGGTGTTTCTTACTTCAGTCTCTTTTTATACTCTACTCCGGACTTTCCCCTGAATAATTGCATAGGTACAGATATGTTATTCTGATTCTAAAGTTTAAGTTTATTTGAAAGCCTGTTCGTAAATATTTTACTCTGCAACTAATTTGTTCAAAAAAGAGATTCTTTAGATAATTCAGAAAATGATTTTCGTATTAAATACTTTTCAAGGAATTGAAAAAATTGAATACAGTATTTTATAATTATAATTAGCAAATATTCAGAATATCTTCACAGTCCAATAATGATTTAATGCCAGTTAGATACTTACAAATGCTCAAAAAATCTTGTTTTAGCATCCAAGTTAAAAAAATCGATGCATGACTTGAGGATTTCCTAAATATGCATATTCGTTATCAGTGAAGATCAAAAATGAATATTGAAAATATTTTTTGGGAAACTTTATCCTGCTGTCGAGACTTGGTACTTTCGAATTTTCCCTATACATAGTTATTAAAATTAGAACCTCTAAACGGTTAGATATTTTGATCTAATAGTTTTAAAGTGTTAATAAATAGCTTTTAAATTGAATAATTGGATCTTCATTGTGAGTAATCAAGTCTCTTCAGAATATTTTATCCTTGGTAGTTTAAAAAATTATACACATAAAAATGGACTGTATGCTGTTGAACTCAACATGAGAAACGAAAAAAGACGGCTTAAACGCTTAGAGGGTTGATAGAAATATCGGTTGACTAGATCAGACTATTAATCATTAATAAGAAAACATTAAACCATTATCAATACTATAGATTTATCGATGATTCATAAAATATGTTTGAGTGAAAAAAATATATCAAGTCTGTCGCTATTAATGTTGTTTTCAAAATGAAATCAAATTGCCTTTTAAGAAGTAGGATATATTTTCCAAATCATTGCCGTATAATAGATAGGACATATTTTCTAAATTACTAGCAGAATTCCAAATTTAAATTTAAAATTATTTTGATTTCATCACTTTCTTAAAATAATGGTTTTTAGATCAATCTGCAATCAACGGTCAATCAGTAACCTTCGTTTCTCTTAGGATCGCCAACTCTTTGCCGCCAAGAACGGAACTGAGAGAACATTTGTTTTGATTGCACAATATTTTTTTAAACCAGTAACATGCGCGCATGAGCGGAAATTAATCTTTTCATCGGTGTTTTGAGCATCACGCTATATTGCGCCTTGTTTCGATTCGACTGTATTGTTCATCTCTTCGAAGCGATTGGTCGATTCATTCGAAT
>BGPR01039671.1:0-14224 GCA_013235015.1 Araneus ventricosus
ACCGCTCAAAATAACTATTTTTTAAATAACCGGTTTTCGTTTTTTTTAAATAAAAACATTGCCGTTTGTAGTTAGATTTTTTGATTAATATTGTTTTCACAGGAAATCAATCCGTTGGCCAGAATTTATCTGTTCATAAAGACTCTTTCAGTAATCCGCCAACCAACAGAACCCTCGAAGAAGCTGTTGTCGTTGATTGAAGATGATGAAATTCAAAACTTCATAACTTGGTAAATTTTAGTCTAATCGAACCTAAAATCGAGTCTATCTTCCGATCCGTTTTTTTTTTTACCCGGTTATTGGATTTTTTTAAAAAAATAAGCTGTTATAACGGGGATAAAAAAAATAACCGAAAAAAAGCAGGTTAACCGAAACAAAAAAAAACACCCGGTTTTCGGTTAAAACTGATAGGTTTTTCCGATCCCTAATTCTGATGGGACCGCAATAAAAGTTGGATTTACCCAAAAATTAAATTTAAGAAAAACCGAGTCTGAAAATGAGTACAATACGAGAAAACGAGAATCTTTAAACTAAAAATGGCAGTAAACATTTAAAAAAAATATTCAATAGTTTTATAATAAATAATACATAATTAAGAATTAAACAGTAAGCAATTTTAATAAATAAACAGTATGCACCACTTTTAAATAAAACTCCACACTTTGAATGAAACTTCAAAATAAATGACGGAATTCACATGCTCAAAGTTTTATTTTAATGAGAAATGCTTTATTCCTTTTATTCATTGAATGCATTGTACAGCTATAAAGTTATATTTCTAGTGAATTAAGGGCCTTGAAAAATTATTCCTCAGCGATTACTGATGGCACAAGGTATGGGCGTATTTAACTAACAAAAACAGTTAAAAAATAAAAATAAATTTTAGGTTTGACTCGAATTAACCAAACGAAATTCGGCAGATAGCTGATATTTTAACATTATGCTGTTCGTGGAAAGTAAACATTTTAACGAGCTGCAAAAATAGACAGACGATTTATTTTTAAATCGAATTGAATTGAAACGTTGAATCCTTTTGATCCGCGAACGTGTTAATAGGAAATTCTATGTATAAAAGAAAAAAATCGAATTACCGAGAATTCAAATTGAAAGCATTCCAATTAGTTCAACTGTATTTGCCTGTCATTAATCTTTTTAAAAAATAAATTCTGTCCCTATTCTGTCGAACATTTCGTCGTTCCCATTTTTCATTTTGTTCTAGTTCTTTTCAAACGCATGCTTTTATTATCGTGAGATTAATCTTCTCACTAAAAATAATAGAAATTTAAATTAAAAGGAAAATAAATTTAAAGAAACAAAAAGTAAACAATAATAATAATGAAAACAATAAACGTTTTTGCGCGCAAACACAGCAACAAAAAGTAATTGCTTCAACAGAATTTTAAAAAAAATAATACAACAAAAACTATAGAATAAAAATCAAAGATTCTCTGATACTTAGAACACTTTAATTAGAAATTATTCAAAATGGAAAGGAACTAAAATGGCGCATTCATCAGAAACAACACGTCATTTTTAGTTCAAAAAGAACAAAATTTTCTGTAGAAAGGAATGACAAAAAGTCAAAATTTATTCCTTTCTGTGGTCTTCTCACTAAAACTTACTCTTAAGACTGCGAAGGGACGGCTGTGTCACAAGCCCCCCTCCAATAATTAAATACAATTTAAAAGATTGTATACGCTGTATTGTGCAAGTTTGTCTTTCAAAAATATCAAATAACAAATTTCCCTGAGCTGTTTCGTTTGAAATCAGAAATTAGATTGAAATAGATTCAGCAAACAGAAGTAACCTTAGTAGCATTTCTTCTTTAGATTTTGTTTTTAATCTTTATTAGGGGAGAGTGAGGTAAAACAGGGTACCCTTGATTCTGGCGCTATTATTTTTCATATCTAGGACAGATACTGAATGACACTCGACTAGTCAAGAAAAAGGAACAGTCATAGTGGCCGTGTTGTAACTGTTGAATGCACTGCATCTGTGAAGGTTTATTTGTTTTAAGACGTCTACTGTCTCATTTGATTCAAAATTGTCATTACTTAAAAATCATTACTGTTATAAAAACTATATTTAGTCCTGCTTATAATACGTTTACTAAGGATTTATACCCTATCAAACAATAATTGCGCGGTTTTATTTCGTTTTTTTATAACCTCTGCACTCGGGGTAAAACCGGGTACTCCAAGTGGCGTAAGGCCGGGACTGTCAGTATTGATGATTTCTCCGATGAAAACACATCAGACATTGATTGTTTCTATTTTAATGATGGAATTTCTAATTTAAATAAAGAAGATGGGTTAATCCAATGTAAAAGCTGTCTGCCCACGAAAGCTGCAGTGGCGCGGAGGAAGAAGACAACCGCTTTACATGTGAATTTTGCAACTAATATTCTGGAATTGTCATATAAAATAAAAATGATTGCAACTTTTCCACTGAAAATCGAGTTTTCCTAATTTCCCATAACGTTAACATGGGTACCCGGTTGTACCCCACTAGTGGGGTACAACCGGGTAGTTTCCCCTTTTTTATATAAAAAAATCATTGATAAAAAATAATAAAAATGTGACTTTTCTGATGGAAAGATATATTGTATTCCGATGAACAATGAATATTTTAATAAAATTTGACAAGCTCTCTGTCGAATATTTTAGCTACAACAGACCTTCGAACTTTAGCTACCCGGTTTGAACCCACTTTAACCTATACGCTTTTATTTAACGTGACTCGTTTCATGTTTGTAAAGATGGAGTTTTGAGACCGATTTTTCGTTCCCTTCCTGGTGCGATAGAGTTTTAAAATTTTGTACAAGTATGTATTCTCGATGATAGTGCAATGTTTTATTATTTTCAGAGCTTAATTCTAAGGTGGCCAATCTTCCTCCTTTTGCAAGTTCTGTCCTCTTTTTCGATATTTAGAAACTAATCTGTAAATCTCCGTATTCGATCGATGCTAATCGGATTTTTTCAGTTGCTAATGATTTTTGGGCATGGGAGAAATCGAGATTTATACTCTACAGCAGAGTTTCCCAATCTGTGGTAGGCGTACCCCTGGGGGTACGCGAAGAACCAGTTGGGGGTACACGAACTCAAAGTCGGTAATGGCGGACAGAATAAAAACATAATAGATGAAACCAGCGGGAGTGGCCTCCCCGAAACTTTCTCGCATACTGCCAGTAATGTGGGGTGGCTAAACACCCAGTGGGTAGGTAAATATTCTTGGGTATTTACCTAAGGCCTGGCTATTTTGAGAAAAAAATTATGAATGGTGGTTTGCAATGAAACATATCAAATTCATGAATTCCTGAAACTTAATATTTTGCAAAAAAGAATTGCGTATGTTCGCAACCGAGGTACCACAACTTTACTTAACGTTTTTGAGTAAGACATTTAACTACAGATATCAAGCAAGATTTCACCATACCTTCCATCTGGAGAAATGTCAGAATGAAGTTTCTTTTTGGGGGTTGCCATAATTTCCGAAGCGCGTGTTTGCGGCTCGCTACAATTTCCTTCGTAGACCGCCAGGGTCAAACGCCAACCATAGTAACTTAAGTAAAATAAGTATGCGATTATACAGACATACAGACAGTCAACCCTTTGTCGGATTTGGCCCAAAATTTTATACGGACCTACATTCATGATGATAAAACTGTGTACCAAATTTTATCCATCTAGCTATTCAAGTTTTTGAGTTATAGTGTTCGCATGACTTCGGACATACAGACAGACTTCCCGTTGACGGATTTTGTCCAAAATTTGATAGACACCTACAAATTATGTTTAAAGACCACATACCAAATTTCATCCCCGTAGCTGTATTAGTTTTCGAGTTATCGTGTTCACAGACAGACAGACATAATTCCAAAATTGTGTTTATCGGACTCGGAGACGTCTAAAACGTGGAGATTCGTCAAAATCTCGAGTTCGAATTTTTTGACGATTACAATACTTTCTCTTTGTATACTTCGTATACGAAAAAGTAAAAAGAATAATAAATTATTACAATACTGGTTTAATTTGTTTTGGCGTTGAACTAATATTATTGTAAAAATGGAATAAAATGTAAAATTAAAAATAAGTCCAACGAATCTTATTAATTCCAATCATTTGACTCTTAAGCTTACCTAAGTCCGCTGATAAAAACTTATGTTCATAGACAGGTGGTTGAAGGGGGGATATGACAGTAATAGGTACGTGAAAATGAAAAGACTGATCAAGGGTTACGCGAGCGAAAAAAGGTAGGGGACCTCTGCCTGCCTGCAGGGTTCCCACGGTCCTTGAAAACTACTTGAATTTTATTTGTCCTACTCAGTGCCCTGGAAAAGTAGTTGATTTTTCGTTGGGTCCTTGAAAAGTAAGCAAAATGTTAATCTAATATTTTTTGGGACAGAAGAAAAAACCAGTTTTTGACTTGGTTTCGCCTTGAGAATTCCACCACCCAAAAAGTAAGGGTATGTTATCAACTATCGATCTTTTCTGTCTTTGTATATTCAGAGACACCTTAATTTTTTAATACAGTAAAAGCTACAGAGGGTATTTCTCCATCGAATGAAATAGCCCTGCAATTATTCTAATGTATTTAACGGATTAACATATAGTTAATTTGATTTAAATTTATAATTTGCATTTTTATGTCTAAAAGATGTAATTTTATGGTCCTTAATTTTCTTAAAAAGGTCATGGAAAGTCCTTAAAAAGTCCTTGAATTTTTTTTCCCTCAAATAAGAGTCTAGCTGTGGCATGTGCAGTAAAATTCAATATGAAGGATATTTCCAATATATTGACAAAAAATATTCATTTAGTGGCAAAGTACTCATTTAAATAATAATTAATAGGCATATAAGTGTAATTTGAATATAAAATGTTACAAATATTTTTATTGCGCGTTTATCATATTGTCATTATTCTGTATTGTTGTTGCAATGAATATAATGCTTCTTTTATTGAGAATATTTTTTCATTCAATTAATATATGTCCTCCTTTTCTTTGTAAAACGTTTGTTCACCTTATTAGTTATCAGTTAATCAATTAATTAAATTAAATTTTGATTCCATACCAGAGGCGCCATCTGGTTATGGATTTGAGAAAAGACTGATTTCAGAATTAAGTAGCATTAATAACAATGAATTATAAATTAAAGACAAAAAAGGAGAAAACAATTTTTTAAAAATTCTTCATTTTAGGTAGAGTAATAAAAATGTGTTTTTAAAACTTTATTTATTGAATTTATTTAACTTTAAACTAGAATTATTTTCAAATCAAAACTGTCGTTTGGGGATATAAAAAAAACCATGCAGAGGTAACAAATGAGATTCGATCAGGAAATAAGCTCTCTATTTTTAGCATCTAATTCAAGGATAAAAGGTATACTTCCTCCAAATCTGTGTAATCAGTTCCATAATTTTCTGTTTTCTGCTGCAGGAAGATCACCTTAATCCAAATTAATTCCAGCTGATTAAACTGGACATTTTGAATTTTTGAAATTTCATTTAATTGTTCTCATGTTGGTATAACACAAAGCACAACTTTATGTATGCTGAGTATACAAAGAGAAAGTATTGTAGACGTCAAAAAATTCGACATCTAGATTTTGATGAATCTCCACGTTTTAGACCTGAAAGGGGAAAAAATAATAATAAAAAAAATCCCTTTCTGGAATTATATGTTTGTAAACACTATTATTTAAACTCTGTGTGAGCAGGGCCTGATTTCCCATAGGACCAACCTAGGCCATGGTCTAGGGTAGATTATGATGAATCTCCACGTTTCAGACCTGAAAAGGAGAAAAATAATAATGAAAAAATCCCATTCTGGAATTATCTGTTTGTGAACACGATTACTTAAACACTGTATGAGCATCTCCAGTTTTCCTATAGTGGATAAATTAAAGTTATTACTTTATTATTGTAAAATAATTCTATTTTTATAAAAATTTCTAATAGCTGGGATAGAATGACCACTTAATTGGTGGAAAAAAAAAAAAAAACCCTGAAAATTTTCCAAGATTGGCAAGAAAATATCTTTCAACTCCTGGAATTGTAGTATACTGAACACTTATTTTCTGAAGTATGAAACCAAACAGAGCAGACTTCTTCCTGAAAATACTGAACAATTATGGTTCTTGCAGCATAATTTCGGGCTTTACAAATCATAAATGATACACAACATTATTAAATACACTTATGTACTATGCAATTTAAAATTGGGTAAAGGTTATCAACCAATGATAAAAGATATCATCTTGGCGTCTCGCTCATTTCTATAACTGGATGAAAAACATTTTATTAACTAATTCCTAAACTATTGAAAATTAATTAACCCTTATTTCCCGAGAACACGAGCAATATAGTTTAGTTAGACAGCAAGCAGTAGATGGCAGCTGAAGGCAGGAATTACAATTTTTTAATTGTCGATTAAATTAATTAAGCTATTTTAATTAATTAAAGTTTGACCCAATTTCCTGGAGTTATTCTGCACCAGAATGTATCTAATGATGCCGAAATAAAATTGAAAAGTTGTTAGTAAATTAACACGTTCGTGGACAAAGCGGCATATGCCGCTCTACTTGCTGGGACAAAGCGTGATATCACGTCCAAGTTCGTCACAAGCTAAAACGCAAAGCGCTGTACGCCGCTCTACTTGCTGGGACAAAGCGTGATATCACGTCCAAGTTCGCGACAAGCTGAAACGCAAAGCGGTGTACGCCGCACATTTTTGTACACGAAATGCTATTCAAGCAGCTCAGGTGTCCCAGCAAATAACATTAGCTAGATGGCCGCGAACGTGTTGATTCGGTCAATAAAGGGTTAAAGAGGTCAATGATTTAAGCTATACAGAAATCACCACTACGCTACAGCACCCCTACCGTGATAATGCCGCTAGTACAAACCATAAATTCCCGTTACGATGCCGCGTTCAGTGGTGCCCGGACCATAATATGATTTTTTCGCCCCTTCTCCACGTCATCATCAATCAAACTTTTAAAAAATGACATAAACGTGTTAACGTTTTCCCATCATGGCCAGTGGCATAGCGAGAGTATGTGGAGCCGGGAAAATATCATTTATTGTTTTATTCCAGTCGTCATCAAGGGCTTAAAAATAGCTTAAATGGTGCCGTGGATGTGGTATTATTTTTACGTTCCCTCAGTGTATTTTTCGCTAACCAGCGGGAGTGGTCTCCCCTAAACTTTCTCGTATACTCCCAACACACGTGGAGAAAAATTAAGCTAAAAGGCAGGAAAACGAACAAGCGTCCCTAACGCAGTGGGAGAAAAAACGATTGGGAATAGGTAGCTTGGAGGCGAAAAGCGTGGGTAGAAGCGGCTAAGTGAATCCCGTAATTACGCAATAACGGACTCGCGTCATTGTGTGATGAGAAAAGACAAATAGGCAATTTGAACACCTCTTTTTCGACCGATTGAAACGAATATTGGGCACGGATCTACAATTCATGTTAGCAGGCCTCGTACCAATTTTTATTTATCTAAGCCAAAGGGTTTTGGAGATATAATTTTTACAAGTATGCGATTATACAGACCGATAGACAGTCAACCCTTTGAAGGTTTTGTCCCAAAATTTGATACGGATCTACATTCCTGGTGATAAAACTGTGTACCAAATTTTATCCATCTAGCTATTCAAGTGTTTGAGTCATCGTGTTCACATGAACGCGGATAGACGGATTTTGTCCAAAATTTGACAGAAACCTACAAATTATTTGTCAAGATCACACACCAAATTTGATCCCCGTAGCTCTAGTAGTTTTCGAGTTATCGTGTTCACAGACAGACAGACGTAATTCCAAAATTGTGTTTTTCCGTCTCGGGGAGGTCTAAAACGTGAAGATTCGTCAAAATCTCGAGTTCGAATTTTTTGACGATTACAATACTTTCTCTTTGTATACTTCGTACACGAGAAAGTAAAAATGACATAATCGCAGTAAGCTTTGACAGCATGGTGCTGGGCATCTATACCTCTTTCCAAATTGTGCCTTTGTCCTTTGTCCTTTTGCCCCCCGACCACTACGCTACTGGCCGTATCCGATGTAGTCCACATTCATATATTTACGGATCTGGATACTTTCGTCGCCAAAAACGGCTGAAAAGATCCAAAAATCAATTGCACCCTCAGTGGAACTGATAGCAAAAAGTGAATCGATTCACCGCTTCTAAACCTGGGAACCTCCGCTGTCTGAATGAGCCGTTCACTCTATTTTGGTCGTGTGGGTGACGTCATCCTTCCTTCTGCCGGAAACCACCTTCGGTGTCTTTCACCTCTTGGAGAATGTCGCAATGGCGTGACACAAGACCGTTACACCCACACGCCCTTGGAACGCGTTCCTCTTTTTCTTTTTTTCCTTAACAAGCGCCCATCATCCCATCACTCACGACGATCACGAAAGGGTTAAGGGCAAGGCCTTGCTTCCCATTTCTTCAGTTCCGAATCGATCAGTGGGGTGCATGCCTGCTTTCACCAGCATCGTTTCTCGAAATATCGCAGGCCGAAAGAATGTAACAGAATGTAGCAGTAAATATTTTTTTTTTTTTCTTTTAAAGAAATAAGGTGATTCCATCCTCTAGTCCGAAACTTTGTAGCAGGATGGCAGTTATAAATTGACTAAATTTTAATGAAAATATTATTTAAAAATTGATTAAATTAATTAATCAAACATTAATAAAAAATCTTAGCTGCATATGCGCCTTTATATATAATACTATGTATAATATAATGCAGATACAAATAATAGATATACTAAACAAAAATTAAAATTAAACCAGCGGGAGTGGTCTCCCCTAAACTTTCTCGTATACTTTCTAAGTGGAGATTCGTCAAAATCTCGAGGTCGAATTTTTTGACGATTACAATACTTTCTCTTTGTATACTTGGTGTACGAGAAAGTAAAAAAGGCAACAAATGTTTTCTTCCTGACAACTTGGCATCTCTTCATTGCTATCATCTTCCCTAATTCGAGGGATATCTTGCACGCAGTGATTAAATTTTAACTGACCGAAGGTGAATGTCAGTAATTCTGGATCTGACAGAAGGCTAATCTCCTTTTATAAATAAAAATAATTGCTCGCACCGATAAGTTCTTTCGAACATAGAAATGATTTCAAATACCAATTTTCGAGCATTTTCAAATTTGGCTGCCGAAAATTGGTAAAATTCAGGCATCTCTACTTTGCTCAATTTTGCCTTCAGATCGAAACAGCATTGGCGCTTGAGGCGTCGATCAACGTAACGCAACTAATAATCGGTTGCTGGCGAACGTTGTGTTTGGCTGTTAACAATTATGTATAATTAGGAATTTTAAAAAACTTAACTATTTAACCGTTTGGGTTGGTTGTGTTGGGTTTTTTGGCGCAAGAGCCATGAAGTTGACCATACTGTGCCAGAAAAATTGTAAAATCATGTCAAATTAAAAAAACAAAGATTGCCATATGTAAACAAAACGATATAAAGGTGATCAGTTAAAACTGAACAATGCTTAAATAAGAGAATAAAAACCGATTGCTTTCAAAAATGCAAAAAGATGAACTTGTGGGGTTTCTCCAAGTAATGCAGGGAGTGAAATTGTAGTAGTATTAAAAAAGCGTTAGTTAACCGTTTGGACGCCATAATTTAATTCCTGCTAGGGATAACAATAGCCATCAAAGAAAGTGGTCTTGATTCATTTAAACAACTTTCAATCAAGCACAAAAGGACACAACATACAGGGACAAACATTAAGGACACAAAATATACAATCACTCGGGGGAGAACACCATGTTTCATCGTTGACTCCAGAACATGGACTGGCCGTCTCCTCCAACGGCCGCTAGGTGGCGAGCTCGGAAAACAGTGCGGTTACAGCAACACATTTTTTATTGAAAGTTTTGTTTCATTCTGCATATCGTGCTAGGCCTCGTGCGAACCACGGGCCACGTATATGAAACCCATGGTGTGTGTGTGGTGCAGGTTTAACCCCTATGGATTATACGTAAAGTAATCATTTATTTTTCTCTTCAAAAAGGGACATTTTCTAATTTTTAGGTAATATTATGTGAATTCAAGAAAACACATATTTTTTCGGTTTTTATTTATTAACGAAAAGAACAGGAATAAACGCGTGAAAATAAATAATTCACGTGACCTTACGTTTTTCTGAAGAACACATTTTTGCTTCAGTACATTTGACGTTGATATAAAATGAGAATGGAATTCTTAAAATTTGCTTTGGTGATTAACGTTGCTCCATAAATTGCAACTGTGTTTTCTAGCTCGTCCACAACTTATAAGAAAAAAGATCCTTTCTGTGCTGCATTAGTGCCGGGCAGGCATAGAATATATACAATAAATATGAAAGTTTGTATGATTTAAATTATTGGCGTGAAAGTGTTTGGACAGTTCTACACAACGACTTTCGGTTTAACTATTCCCAGTGTTCCATTATGTCACTTCATGCGGTGCAATGTAGTTAAGTGCGAGATAGGAGGCTTCTGACCAACTTACATATGTGCGACGCGTGTAGCGCATGCTCCGTCATCGTCCAGCTACTAGACATTACCGTGGGATTTTTTGATTTTTGGCGCCTTCTTGTTTGAAATTGTTATCGTGGGTTGCTTTCTTCCTGAAAACGGGACATTTGGGCGTCCCGAAGCTGTGCTTGGGGACAACGGGACAGGCTACCAAAAAACGGGACGGTCCCGTTCAAAAGGGACATATGGTCACATTAATTATATGCCCTACCTCTGTCATGGCGTGTCGTTCACAGTTCGAAATAAGAGTATCCATCCCAAAATAGCTCTCGAGTAGCTCTCAAACGTTGATCTAGAAATCTATCGGTACAACATTTGCGCTTCCTCTTTGAATGGGCATGTCATTCATTTCGATATCATTTGCGTCGACATCTCTTTTCGTAAATCTATAGGCAGAAGGCGATTGCCAAAAATTGTCTCACGCGAACTTCCGTTGGAACCTCATGTACGGAAGGGTGAACACTCTGTCAGGAGATAAATCACTCTGAACCGAGTTTTTTTAGGTTTTTGCTTTCTCGTGTACGAAGTATTACAGAGTCTGATTTAGCCTTGCAGGGGCGCGTGGGCAAATGAAAGTTTGGGGCCTTCTATCCTTCTCGCGAACTTTCAAAATCTTGATTTTAATTTGATCTCTGTTTAGACAGTTTTTTTAGTAACAAATATTATGGCAAACTGAAATAAAAAGAAATTTGACTGAAATATAATTTTAGTATGATAATTTCTATAGGCTGGGGATTATCTGAAAATTGCGTCATGCCTGATGCAAAGATCGTTCGAAACGCTTTTAGCTGGGCATTCATCTGTACTCCATTCCATTTGTCTCAAGATTGTTTTTTTTTTTTTTTGTTCATCCATTCAAGTCGAAAAATGAGGCACGTCATTGACAGATGTTCCAAAGTTTGTTTTGAGACAAGGTTCAAAGTCGCATAATTCTACCCACCCTGCTTTTCCCCTTCGCGGGAGATTTTCGAGTTTCATTTCTACCCTCGACGCGAGGTCTCAGTGTAGGCAGATCCTTTGATATGCCGCTACCCTCGCATCGAGGCCCCAAATTGGAATCTGCGCATGAAGTGTTGGATTTTGAGTTCATTTGAATTCCATTTTTGCTCTTCCGCTATGCCAATTTCCATCGGTTTTTAAAACTGACGATTGCTTTCTCCTTCCCGTGTTTCAAAAATTCCATTTTGGAAGAGATGTGAATGGCCTGCTTTACAAGGCAGACCGTTGAGTCTAGAGCTACCAAATTTGGCGGATAGTTTTCACTTTTTGGGTAATAGGTGTTGACAAAGAAAGGGTTTTTCGAAATTTTTGTAAACCATTTTTACATCAGTTTTACAAATATTTGCTTGCCAGATTTGAAAATAATCGAAAATTGACATATTAGATTATTTCCCCGTTTGTAATATTCATTTAAATTTAATATTATCCGGGTTTATTGGTTGCCAGCATCCAAGCCTTTGATGTGTAATCGTTTACCGACTGCCAACGGGAAATTACGCTTCACCCCACAATCCCCCGAGGAGCAACAATTCTTTCTGTTCCCAAGACGGGTTATAAAGCGAAACGCGGACCAAACTCGACGGAAGACGGGCCGTAGGAACGAGGCTTTAGGTTAGGTTGCGAGCAAAAGAGACTTAGATCCTTTCATTTATGAAAGGATCTAAGTTTTCTTTTAGATATAGAGCTGCTGACATTCACCTAAGGAAGCACTCACTGTGAAGAAGATAACCCTCGAAGATGGTAGCAGAGAAAAGATTTCAAGGACCATTACTTTTATCTCTGTTCCTGTTCTTTTTAATATATAATAATGCAGATACATTTTTTCGAAATAAACCTGCATTTCTATTAAAACTTAAGGGTTTTTTCTTCTCTGCGGCCTACATAAAGTTAGAACTAATTTATTTGGCCTGTGCAGACATTTGAATTTGACATCCCTTTACTAGAGGTTCGAATCTCCTTAAAAAATTGTTTTGCTGTACTTTTTTGGGAATAAACCAGTGTCGAATCCAGGATTTGACTCTGGGGGGTGGGGCTGAGATAATAAAAATTTGTATCGTCGTGACGAATGTCAAGCCTCATGGCTTATGTAAATCGAAACATTTTAGCTTTACAGACTTTACTCACCTGACAGTAAGAATCATAAAGAACAATAGAATGCTTTCGATAATTTAATAAAAAATATACAATGAAATAACAAGCCAAAAGATGTCTCCAACCGCGTCAACGCTACAACTACGAATGGGAATGATTTGAAAAAATTTTGATTCTGTCAAGGCAGAAAGCAATGTTGTCACTTTATTATTATTTTTTTAAAAAAAGGGAAATTAAGAACAAACAGTTATTGTGATTTTAAATAAAATCAAGAATTCTGGCTTAGTTCTGGGGGGGCTGCAGCCCCATAGCCCACCCGGATTCGCCATTGGAATTAACCCACTTTGTTGGTAAATTGAAGCGATTTTTTTTTGTGACACACTTAAATTTTGGTTTTGTTTAATTTACTCATGTTAGCCTTGACCTGCTTTTTTTAAACATATTTTTGTTATTTATGAGTTTATGGAAGGAAGTGGGCCTGATGATTTTTATACAACGGAAGGTACCGGTTCCTTTGTTGGTGCCGCGACGTGATGGGAGGTGGACCAAAATAAAATTAATATTGTGGATGTGGTTTTAACTACTCTGTAACAATGTATCACTTTATTTTAACTAGCCAGGTGCTCTGGTGTAAGATTCTCGTCTTTGAAAGGTCGGAAATTCGCGGCCGCAAATCTCAAGGAGAGTCGGAGGAAACTCAAAAACGATCGACATTTCTGGCCAGAAGATCAGCTCGGTACTTTGAACTGGGATGGGATTGAGAATTACCTTGAAATCAGTGGCTTAGCAAGGTCAGACGGCACCTAGGGTATAGTATTTTATTCATCCCTCCTTATCATGTCGTGGTCGTTTTTAAGAACTCGTAATTGACACTCGTAAATAGGGGAGAGACGCCAAATCTGGGCCGGCTGTCTAGATAGGACAGGTATCATAACTGCAGTTCTATTAAATGTTTGGGCCGTAAAATAGGCAAATTACATTAGTGATGTAAATATGGTGTATGAATAAAGTGACCATTTATTTCCCCCGTCAGTTGGGACACCAACTAATTTTTAGGTAATAGTATGTGTATTCAAAAAACCCACATTTCTTCAGTTTTTATTTGTTAATGAAGGACACCAACTAATTTTTAGGTTATAGTATGTGTATTCAAGAAAACCCACATTTCTTCAGTTTTTATTTCTTGATGAAGGACACCAACTATTTTTTAGGTAATAGTATGAGTATTCAAGAAAACCCACATTTCTTCAGTTTTTATTTCTTAATGAAGGACACCAACTGACTTTTAGTAACAGTATGTGTATGCAAGAAAACTCGCATTTCCTCAGTTTTTATTTGTTAATGAAAGACACCTACTATTTTTTAGGTGATAGTATGAGTATTCAAGAAAATCCGCATTTCTTCAATTTTTATTTCTTAATGAAGGACACCAACTAATTTTTAGGTAATAGTATGTGTATTCAAGAAAACTCACATTTCTTCAGTTTTTATTTATTAACGAAAATAACAGGAATGAACACATGAAAATAAATAATGTACGTCATCTTGTATTATTCTGAAAAACAATTTTTTGCTTCAGTATATTTGGTGTTGATTCTG
>BGPR01039672.1:0-14224 GCA_013235015.1 Araneus ventricosus
TTGCATATCCATCACTCCATTTGGATTGCATATCCATCACTCCATTTTGACTGTATATCCATCACTCCATTTTGACTGTATATCCATCACTCCATTTGGACTGCATATCCATCACTCCATTTGGACTGATGGCCATAAATGCGGCGGCAGTAGGTGCGTGTGATAGAGAGGGGTTTGGGGTGAGTGGATCACCGAGAAAATCGGAGACGGCGAGGATTGGAGCGACTGGCAGTGGATAAATCTGCGTGCTGTGGAGCAGTCGTGAATGACCTACGTAAATGGATGGGCTAAAAATGGAATGGCATGGAGAGGGTCGGTCGTGATTGGCCAGCTACGAAGAGCCGTCTCTCTGTTCAGAAACATTCCGTGTCTCAACCTACTCGCAAGCGCGCAAATCGCTCCCCCTCTCAGAAAATTTACCCTACGGCTACGAACATTTACGACTAAAAAAATCCCGATTATGCATTTTGAGCGCTTCCCCTTTGATTGATTAAGATAAAGATACACAATTTTGTTGTAAAAGTTGCATTCCAAACTTTTTGTATCCAGGTCACTACGTGTTTGAGAAACTGTTTTCGCATAGACGCAAATACACAGATTGACAGATGATAACTTGTGGAGGGTTTCGATCGAAATTTTATACAAACCTAAAATTCTGATGATTAATAATATCCATAATATTAATCATATTCTAAATTTCATCTATCTAGCTAATTCTTTTTTGAGTTATCTTTTTCCACATACACTCGGACAGACAGACAGGCAAACTTCATTACGAGGCTTTCGTCCAAAATTTGATATAGAATTACACCAAAATTGTAGATTTCTACCACATTAGATTTGTCTAGGTCGTTGCATTTTTAAGTTATGGTGTTCGCATACAGACAAACAAAATGTCAGACATAATTCCGAAAATGAGTTTTTCGGCCTCGGGGAGATCTAAAACGTAGAGATCAAAATCTGGAAATCGATTTTTTTGACGGTTACAATACTTTCTCTACGTCGTATACTTCGTACGCGATTAAGTGAAGACATTAATACACAACCCATAACTACCTTAGCAAAATGTATACGTTACGTTCAATGTGGTAAATCGGTTACTATATATAATCACCGCGGTAATTATGCATAATAACCGGATTTTTTATGCGGTTATTATATATAATTACCTCCTGATTACATATGATAACCGATTACTCACACTGAACGTAACAAATAGAGGGTGCTTTTACAGTACTATTTTGATAAGCATACTTACCAAATTTCCTTCTAAATATTCGGCTATCTCTGATACTCTCAGATTTAAGTATTCCATCTACATATAATTGAACTCTATTATTTGACCTGTAAAGAATTTAGATAAAAATGAATCAATCTCTTATGAGGAAACTTCATTTAAATATTCTTACAATTAAAAACAAATGCTTTTCTTTAATTAAAAATGTAATTTTTTTTAATCACTGGTCAAGTCATTAGTAATGTCTAACCCATTTAGGAAAAGTCATAAGATACTTTTACTATTATCCAAAGCAGCTTCTTATTAAAAAGCTATTGTTATATGTTAAATAGAAAAAGACAAGTTATCAATATGTATCTTCTTCTGCAGAGAGGAAAAAGACGGGTCAAATTTAACATGAACATTTCGCGAACAAAACCTCTTTCTTGATAATTGTGTGTATCTTTTCATGTAAGCTGAAAAAGTTTAGAAAATATTAATATATGCGCATTTTTGACTAATTTCTTGAAGAGTATCCTGGTAATAATAAGTTGATGACATTATAATGCGTTGTTTTATTTGTATTGGATATTTATTATGAAAGTTCTTGGACAATTAGTTTCATTATTTGATAGCGTAGTGTAACATATGGAAATGAGTATGCATTTGAGAAATTTTTAACTTAAAAAATTTATTAATGATTTAAATGAAAACAGATAAGCGCTTAAATATTACAGTTTGCATGAATTAATGAATGTTAATTTCTCTTAGTTGAATAAAAACACCACTGCCTTGCAAAAATAAAGCAACTTTTCGGGAAATGCGAGAAATTTGCAATTTATACGAAAACTATGTTTATTTCGAAATCAATTCTGGAGAACAGAGAAACCTACAATCGAGTATCATGCACATTTTACAGTGAAGATTCGGTCGCGAGGGCAATTAGGGGTGCGACCAGAAAGTGATGAAGACGGAAAGGAATCACAGAAACCTGATAATGACTTGAAACTCTCATCAGTAGTTGTGTTTGATGTGCAGAATGTTTGCATGCATTTTCGTTAAAAGAGCAAAAATATTCGGGAAGATATATTTCCTTGAAAAATCCCAAATTTTCCCGCCGGCCTTTTGCTTATAACATAGAGAGTTTTTATTTAAATTATACGAAACTTACAGAACACTCTACAATATGTTACAGAAGTATTGTAATAAAATTTAAAGTTAAGGTGTTGAAGAGTAAAGTAAATACGAGTATTTTTAGTAAAAACATTTTAACTGCACATGCGCGAAACGTAGCGTGTTATTTCTTTCATCACTACAAAGGCTGATTATATAGCAACTTATATAAAAATTTCAGATGAATACCGTTAAAATTCAGAAAGAGGTTCAGAGAAGTAAGTGATGAGGGTTCTTAAACAATCTCATATTTTCGAAACATCTGATATCTTAAAACATTGACATTGAATGTTAGGAAAGTTTAAGATCCTGAATAACCATGTATATTTATAAACTAAATATATTATTTAAACTGCATTTCGTTGATAACAGTACGAAGATTACGCTATGCCTCGCACAAGCGCAGTAAAAACTTATTTAGTACAAATACTCATATTTCCTCTAATATTCAACGTATTTACTTCAAATTTTGATGCAATTCTTCTGTAATATATTGCCGCGTGTTCTGTGAATTTTGAAAATCTACATGTTATAAGTAAAAAACACGTGGGAAAATTTGATTTTTTTAATAGAAACCTTTATATCTTCCAGAATATTTGCGTTATGTTTACGAAAATGCATGTAAATATTATGCACATCAAACAGAACCATTGACGAAAGTTCCATCCCGTTATCAACTTCCTGTGAAATGGGACGAGTCAAAATCCCCTTCCGTCTTCATCACTTTCTGGTCGTCCCCCTAATTGCCCTCGCGACCGAATCTTCACTGTAAAATGTGTATGGCACTCGATTGTATGTCCCAAGATTCTCTGCCACTGATTATGAACCATAGTTTTGGAATATATTGCAAATTTCTCGCATTTTCCGAAATGGTTCTTAATTTTTACACACCAGAGTATGACGTTGCCTTATGGTAGTTGTTCCCAAACTTTTTGGTTATACGAACCACTTATTGTGTAAAAAAAATACGTTGAGGCCCACTAACTAAATATGTATATTTACATTTTTTACTTATTTATCTATATGCATGTTATATGCACGTATATGTCAGTAATTAGTAAAGCTTATTGTAAAAGGAATAAAAATACAATGTTTTATAACGCAAAAAACGAGTGAAGACCCTTGAAGCTCCCTCTGACTTCGACTCCTGACTAGCGTCCCACGGCCCACTAATACTCTATCTACGGCCCATGGTTTGGGAACCGCTGCCTTATGGGACAAATTAGAAATTGTGATTTTGTTCGTTGAAAAAAATGGAAATAAGCTATTTTACTCGAATCCCTGGAGTTTTAATCTTTTTTAAAGGGGAGTTGGAACCCAAAGTCCGTTAACCCTAACCCTGTTGCTTCGATGTGTATTTGCTCAAAATCTATTATAGACTAATGTTTGAAAATTTTTATACAAGTAAAGTACATCTTTCTCATTATACTAAAATGATTTTTTTTTGAAAATTCAAAAAATAATTTTTTTTTACAAATTTTTTTGTGTCTAAACAAAAAATGTGAAATTGGCCATTTCGATGTACCTTTTCTCAAAATATGTTATAGACACATGTTTGACACATCTGTTATAGACACATGTTTGACACATCTGTTATAGACACATGTTTGACACATCTGTTATAGACACAAGTAAAGTACACCTTTCTCATTATACTGAAATGAGCTTTTTTCAAAAAAGTCAAAACTTTATTTTTTACAATTTTTTTGTGTCAAAACAGGGTAAAATTTTACTGTGTCTAATTAAATATTTTGTAAATTTATAAAAAATTAAAAAATTAACCAATAGCTCATTTTGGTATAATGAGAAAGATGTGCTTTACTTCTATAAAAAAAATCTCAAACACACATCTATAAAAGATTTTGAGAAAAGGTGCATCGAAGTAACAGGGTTAGGGTTAACGGACTTTGGGTTCCGCTAACTAATTATGTTATAAATACAGTTTTTCTTCAAAATGAGAAAGCAAATAAAAAGTTTTTTCTGGTAGATGGCGTACATTTACAGCGTTCTAAATTTGCTACAGCGAGATATTTCTACACGCAATGGCTACCGATCTTCAGAAGCCGATGCTCGTTTTCTGATTTCCTTTTTCAGTTTTTCTAAAATATCTCGAAAACTGTTAAGTTTTCGAATTACAAATGATTTAACAAATTAAAGAGCGTAAAATATCCTACAAATACGGCTTTTATTTTTCTTCTAGCTTTAATATTTGCACAAATAATGGCTATCAAAAATGGGAGATGTCCAATAATTTACCACCACCTAGACCACCGTAACGGCGCGTGAGTTACCCATCTAGAAAAAAAAACTTTTAAAATGCGTTCTCTTCTAAAAAAACCATGGTTGTAAGATTATAAGTGTTTTATTAATTATTTAAAGGAGTCCAATCATTTATGACCATTCTGTATAATTATGAAATATTTATCGCCATGTAAAAGTTAGAAAAATAAACGATTGGAAAGCAGGCAAGGAGTTTCTTCTTATTCCTTATTTATATCAAAATTTTTAACAATAATAATGGACAAAATTTTTGGTATTGAAGCATAAATTCTATTAGCTAAGAATAAAGCGAAAATAATCGTTGTTTTTAAATTAAATACATCTAGTTACTTAACCAATTTTGATTTCCAATGATAATTAATTCTTTCGAAAGCAATTTATGTACATTTTAAAGTAGTTTCATTAAAGCAATTGAGACACAAATTGTTGTGCTTGTTTTGAAAGCAGACAAATTAAGTTAAAAGCAATTCATTTACTGCGAACTTTTGATTTATAAATTTTTAATCTGAAGAGTAAGATAAATATTTTTCCACCAGGCTAATAATGGGGATTATAAATTTTCTTGATTGGGATAAAAAGCAAATAATAGAAATTAATTCATAATTTATTTATTACAGAGATTATTACTTTGAATACTATTTAAAAATCGAATACATCTCAACATACGTGGGAAAAATATTAATGTATTTCAGAAGATACCGAAATTCTAAAATTAAATGAGTATATTTTAGCAACAGAACAAACTTATTAATAAAGAAATTTAATTACAGAGGATGTGATAAGTATTTAAACAAATGGTTTGTTTCTAGTTCGAATTATAACGTCTGATCTGTTAGCCGAAAGAGAACAAAACAAAAGAATTAATGTTATTTAGTTCCTTAAAATCATAATCATTTTTCTAGTTCTGAATATTTTAACCTAACAAGCTAGTATTGCAAGCCCAGAAATTGCAACAGAATTTTCTTAAAAATCTTTTGTGAGAATGGTTTTATGAATATTAAATATGGATTTTTTGGTACCAGCTAACATTAAGCTGATTTTAATTAAATTAACATGAATTTGAGAGAGAATTTAGAAAGAAAGTTGTACATTTTGCACTCTTCGTGTTATAGTTATTGTACTAGATTCCAAACTGTTGAAGATTCTTACTCTTGAGATTTTGATGAAACTTACCGATGACAAAAGTTCCAAACTCAACAATTGCTCGACTTTTGCGGTGGGATATAATAGGTTATTGAAGCGAAAACGGATCGCAAAAGAATGTCTGACATGCGTGTGTGACTAACAAATACAATTAGTTACAAACTTTTTGTAAGTAATTGGCGAAAAATGTACATAGTTCCAACGTTCTATATTGTTATACCATGCATTCTGTTAAATTGTGAGTGATATTGGAAATCTTTTTCTTATTTACTCTCTGACTCCTAAGCCGGCCGTAACCGGCCATGCAATTTCTATACTAGTGGGCGGATTTCGGCCGGTTGCGGTTCCGAAAAGGGGGAAAAGGCAGTTTGGCGAGTGATCATTAAGGGACCCGTTGTGGAATAGATATGAGACGAAAGGCCTGCCATTCACATCTTCCACTTTCTCTAGTGTAGGGTCTTAGCTCAGCGATGCTAAGCTATGAAGGACTCACCAGACGACACAGCCATATTAAGATATTAATTTTTTTAATTAAAATTCTTGATTAATGGAATTTCTACAGAATATACAAATTAATATCAATTCAAAACAATTCCGCTTACTCAGGACGAGATAGCATAAGACAAGTCAAAAATCAATCTGGATACAGTTCGCAGATTTTCACAAATTCACTCGAGGTAATGCAGAAAGTTCTAAAAGTTCTACTCTAGGCGAGTATAAGTCCGAAGTCCGGAATAATGATCTGAGGGATTAATCCGCTCAGATTTCTACAGATAACCACTCACGGGTTATATGAAATACCAAGAAGGTAATTCGTAGCGACGTAAGGCACGTCTAATTCAATCAGAGTTCCTAAAAACTTCTCACTCGAGACGAGCGATGATCAGCCAAAGGTTGGCTTAGGTTAACGGGGCAAGGCCCGGTACAGCAGCTTCTCAGCCGAAGAACTGCTTTTCCAAATTCTCGGTCACGAGAATTTAATCTCCGGTTCTTCAAACGAACCCTATCTCGAGTTCCCGATCATCTCTTCAATCCCTCTATAGTTCCAGCTTAAAAACCCTCCTTGGGACCTGCCCTCTCTAGGCGGGGTCACAAGTTCAGCTCTTCATTTGTTGAAGAGGGGACCTTTTCTCCCAATGACAAAACTCTGTCTTTAATTCCTCAATGGCATTGGCTCTAGGCGTACGCAATGCATTTTCCTGGCTACTTGTGTGTCCACTCGAGGTCCGGCTGCGGTGAGTTTCAAACAAGACCCTCCGGGATGACGCAATCTGGGAAGGGCTTTGTCGGCGTCGGCCCCTTTCTTCGGTCGCTCTCTGCTAGCGAACTGGGAAGTCTTGTCACTTTTCGTGGGAAATTTCGTTGCTGCTTCTCACGACCTCACACTAGTGAGGATAAAAGAAGAAATGGGGCGGACTAATCCATTTCACTCATCCATCAGTAAACAATCCTCCGTATACAACTGTAATTAGTTTTTGAAAACCCTCAGTAGTAAGAGGGTTAATTAGTATGGAAGGGTTTTAATATGAAATATTTCCAGTTTTAAAATACTTATGCAATAAATATAACAGTCAATTTTAATTACTTTAGTAAGCATCGAATGGGCACAGCCATTTAATTTTGGATTCTTCCGCGCATAAAAATAAAATCTACGACATCACAGGATGAACGAAGACAATCTTAGTATGGGCAATATATGTGTGTATTGTAATCTTAGATGACAACAGAAGTTACGTTTGTTATGTGAATAAATATCATTCAAATATATAAAAAAAACTAAGATAAACTAGGAAGGAATCGAATTAAACAAACAAGGAATCCATTCTAGTTCATTTTATCAAGGCCTTATTTAGTCTTCTCGAATATAGATGTCCTATATTTGGCGTAATGCAAGCTTCTTACAGAAAAATAATTATTTTGAATCCATTTCGAATAAAGTCCTTAGCCCTTGATAAAATGGACTAGAATGGATTTCTTGTTTGCTTAATTCGGATTTCCTCCGAGTTTATCTTAGTTTTTTGGCTTTCTTTGAATGATATTGATTTCTAGTGTTTTTTGTTTATTGTTTGCAGCTGCAATTGCGAGCTACTTAAACATAGTTTAAATTTTATTATTTAAATTTTATTATCTAATTATAATGTTTTTAAATAAATTTCTTGTTGTTTTTTTTTAAAGTTTAAGTTAAATTTATTCTACTTTTTCTAGTTGATTGTTTTTTGAGTTTGTTATGTGACATGTTACACAAAATGATTCAATTTGTCAACGTTGTTAAGCATTTGATACTCATTTGATATATTCCAATATTGAATACTGCTTTAAAATTTCAAAAATGGTTTTGTTTACCCTGAATTATTTTTAACGAACTGAATGATAATTTTATTAAATATTAATCTAAGTAAAAAAATGTTTCAAAAAAATTCTATATTGACAAATATATGCCTCATCACTCTTGTACCGATGCATCTACTTAAATTATTTGAATTAGTTGAAAGACGTATTTTTTAACCCATTCGAGACGGAGCACTATCCACAGAAGCTAAAATGTGGTTTTGCTTTATATTGACCATTTTTAATAAGAAAACGAGATGTTTGCATTAGAAATCAGTCACTTCGCACAAATAAGATGATTGAAAACCAAGTGCGCAGGTCGCTCCTCAGAATAGTTTGACGTGAAAATGTCTTTCTTCTCGTTACAGTGATAGTCGGTCGAACTTTATTGTGTGACAAAATACCGTCAGATTTGAATCGCTAATAACGAGACTAATAATGCGAAAACAATGGTGGTGGAGTGATGAGGCATATATTTGTCAATATAGAATTTTTTTGAAACATTTTTTTACTTAGATTAATGTTTAATAAAATTATCATTCAGTTTGTTAAAAATAATTCAGGGTAAACAAAACATTTTTGAAATTTTAAAGCAGTATTCAATATTGGAATGTATCAAATGCTTAACAACGTTCACAATTTGAATCATTTTGTGTAACATGTCACATAACAAACTCAAAAAACAATCAACTAGAAAAAGTAGAATAAATTTAACTTAAATTTTAAACAAACTATGTGGTAAACTGTAAAAGTTTACCACATAGTATGCGTTTGCCCTTGGGTCCCTCATTTTAGTACGGTGACCAACTTTATCTCGAATATCCGCTACAACAACAGGAGGGCATAAATATATTGAAGCTAAAATTATCATAAATAAAAGAAACATTTAATTCATTGCAACAAATAATACAGAACACACTATGATATCATAAATGCATAGAAAATACATTTGTAGCATAATTTGCTGTGTACTTTTTGAGAAACGACAGAACGTAGAAAAGGAGGACGTTTGGTCACTTTAATTTTAGGGACTAAATTGAAACCAATACCAATTTTATGTTAAGACTTATAAGATAATTTTTATTTTAAAGCAGTCTTATCCCGGCGACTGCTTTTTCCATACTCTCTGATAATTGCATTTCAATATCATTGCACACATGGTGTGCTGTCCGTCTTTTTAGCTCGGCAATCCATTGCACAGTGTGCAATCCATCTCGAATGGGTTAGTGGAGAGATTTTTGGTTTTGCAGATATATAAAATCGACTTACCTCCTAACTTGTATCGTATGCAGCTCATCTCCATTCACAAGAGGCTTTGGATGTTGAATCATCTGTGCCATTCCATTTTCTAAGATATACATACGGATTCTTCCATCCTTAAGGATAATTTTGTATTTCTTTTCTTTATTTATCGGCGAAATTTCAGTCCAGGAGCACAGTTTCATTAGCTTCGAGCGAGAGGAAACTTTTATACTCCTTCTTTCAAGGTCGACTGCACTAGAACAGGTTGTATAAATATTGCAATACCTTTTCAACATTTTTTGCAAGTTGGTGCAAATGTTTCCGGATATCTAACATTTTTAGAAAACTTTATAATAGGACAATGTTGTCAGAATGTATTTGTCACACGAGCATTAAATGGTTGTTCATTCAGGTTGAAACAGCGAATTTTGGCAAAGGTGTTTTTGTTTGTTTTCTCATTACTAAAAAGAAACCTCTTAAGAGAATTGCAAAGAAAGGAGGAAAAAACAACTAAACGTCTCGAAAACTTTAAATTATAAGAATACTGTAGTAAATCGCTGGATATTCTGTGTAAATAAAAAAATGTCGTTAAGACACTTCAAGTGTAAGCAAAGTTCCATTTAGCAATGTTAGTTTTCAGACCATTTATATTTCACAAATAGCTTTTAATTATATCAACATGATAGCTTTTCCATCACATTCTAGAAGAACCTTAAAGCCCTTCAAGCAATGTTCAAACTGAGGTAAAATAAATTTTTTCATCTTTCTGGAGTTTTCATAATGCATGCAAAGGACATAATGTCTTTGTAACAAAATTTCGTCACCGGAATCGGAAGGTGGAGAGTTCAATTCTTTGTGAAAATCCAATGTGTCGCACGGAACTTGTGCAAGTTAAACTGTCAAGGATCAAACGTCTTCCTACATGTTTGGTGCGATTTTTGAGAGATGGGTGCTGGATCAGGTGTCGTTAGCTTCATTCAATCCAAAACAGCCATCATATAGCTCCAAAAACGGACGTTAATCTTACCCATGTCATAACTTCATGATATTGTAGTGCACCTTCCTGCGCCATCCTATTCTGATGAATATAAGTCAGTATCCACCTCCGGACAGAGGAGAATTCCTCTTGTCTGGTGGTTAAGATACTCGACTCGGGACCCAAAGGTCTCCGGTTCAAATCTACCATAGGTCAAATTTCATCCTTTTGGTATGGTGTTGAATTTTGGAAAGTAGGTTGTAGCTGCTTTTATTCAGTGTGTTTATGTTTGGTGTAATAGAGAGTCTCGACTTCGGGATCGTAGAGTCCTAGTTTCTAAGCCCCATTACATCAAGGTTATGTCTTCTTACAAGGGTGAAGCTTCGTATAGTTCGGAGCGCTTTAAAATTGTAGTGCACCGTGCTGCGCCATCCTATTCTGATACATATAAGTCAGTATCCACCTCCGGACAGAGGGGAATTTCTTTCGCCTGGTGATTAAGATGCTCGACAAGGGACCAAAAAGTCCCGGGTTCAACAGCAAGTGCTTGCCAAAGTGGTGATCCGAACGTGATATGACTTGACCTTACATCTATTTTAGATTGTTTGACAATATTCTAGTTTTAAGCCTATATTTCAAACAGTAGACGTCAATTGATTTGATTTATTTTATTTAAACTGAATGTTTTCCTAGATTGTAAATATTCTTACTGCTCCAAGACAGATGACCATTATGAGATGTTAAAAATGACATTCACTTAAAGGGACTACGGAAATAATCTTTGGCTGTGCTCAGTTTCAATTGGTTGTGTGCTCAGTTTTAATTGGTTGTAGGTTTTCAAAGAATCGAAGCAGCCATCAGCACACTGGTGTTGGTGCAGGGCACAAGGGCAAAGTTTTACTGTTCATTACTATTGCTCCCAAAGCAATATAGAATCTAAAAGTCATTCACAGAGAGAATAAAACTATATTGTCAAGAACCATTATAAATGTTTCGGTTCTGCTGTAAGGGGAGTTGGAACCCTATGTCCGCTAACCCTAATCCTATTACTTCGATGTACCTTTTTTCAAAATCTGTTGTAGATTCATGTTTGAAACTTTTTATACAAATAAAGTACATCTTTCTCATTATATTAAAATGATTTTTTTTAATTCAAAAATTTATTTTTTACACATTTTTTTATGTCAAAACAGAAAATGTTATCTCAAAATCTGTTATAGATACATGTTTGAATTTTTTATAGAAGTAAAGTACACTTTGCTCATTATACCAAGTTGATTTTTTTTAAATTCAAAAATTTATTTTTAACAACTTTTTTGTGCCCAAACAGAAAATATTAAATTGGCCACTTTGATGCACCTTCCATCAAAATCTGTTACAGATACATGTTTGAAATATTTTATAGAAGTAAAGTACACCTTTCTCATTATACTGGAATCAGCTTTGAGTTAATTTTTAATTTTTTTATAAATTTACAAAATATTTAATTATTCATAGTGAAATTTTACCTTGTTTTGTCACAAAAACATTGTAAAAAATAAAGTTTTGAGTTTTTTTTAAATGAGCTCATTTCAGAATAATGAGAAAGGTGTACTTTACTTTACTTTATAAACTTTACTACTTGTACTAAACTATATACTTTACTTGTATAAAAAGTTTCTAACATGTATCTATAACAGATTTTAAGAAAAGGTACATCGAAATGGCCAATTTTACATTTTTTGTTTTGACACAAAAATAATTTGTTAAAAATAAATTTCTGAATTAAAAAAAGTTATTTAGGTATAATGAGAAAGATGTACTTCATTTGTTTAAAAAATTTGAAACATGAGTCTGTAACAGATTTTGAGCAAAGGTACATCGAAGTAACAGGATTAGGGTTAACGGACTTAGGGTTCCAACTCCTAAAGAGACGACAGTTAGTAGAAGATTCGTATACAAATAAATAATACGTGTACCTTGTGAGGCAAAGGAAAAATATTTTTCTTTATTATCTCCATGGAATCTTTTCTATTCTTTATTACATGACTATTGTTTGAAACAGTGTCTTGCAAGAACGCGGAATAAAGTTTCAGAATTTCTGCAACAAATTTTCTTTTATGAAGTTAATATTCGCTAAACATCCAGCTTTAGGAAGTTAAAACCCGGGTTTTTAATTTCTTACTGATTATTCTTCAAATTATTCTTAACATTCGAACACTCAGTTGAGAAGCAACATCGTCTTTTAAAGAATACGCGATATGCAAAAGAAATGCACTGTAGTTAAGTTCTCATTAATGAGCTTGAGTATATGCGGGAAACGCTTCTTTATTGCTAATTTGAATGAACAAATTTACTACATTTAATCAGATTGCAAGGAAGAAAAGCAGAAAACATTAGTGGATTCCGGAAACCTAACCATTCCAACCTAATTCATTGAATGAGATAAAACTACCGTGGTTAACTCCATTCATTATTACATGGCTACTTTATTACTAACTCTATTCTAATTCACTCCTACATATTCTAAAATAATCCCATCATTATTTTGGAGCAGCTTAAAATATATGTACCTTGATTTGCAATAAATTCGATCTTATTATAGTAATAAGAATATTCCGTCGGTGTTTCTTACTTCAGTCTCTTTTTATACTCTACTCCGGACTTTCCCCTGAATAATTGCATAGGTACAGATATGTTATTCTGATTCTAAAGTTTAAGTTTATTTGAAAGCCTGTTCGTAAATATTTTACTCTGCAACTAATTTGTTCAAAAAAGAGATTCTTTAGATAATTCAGAAAATGATTTTCGTATTAAATACTTTTCAAGGAATTGAAAAAATTGAATACAGTATTTTATAATTATAATTAGCAAATATTCAGAATATCTTCACAGTCCAATAATGATTTAATGCCAGTTAGATACTTACAAATGCTCAAAAAATCTTGTTTTAGCATCCAAGTTAAAAAAATCGATGCATGACTTGAGGATTTCCTAAATATGCATATTCGTTATCAGTGAAGATCAAAAATGAATATTGAAAATATTTTTTGGGAAACTTTATCCTGCTGTCGAGACTTGGTACTTTCGAATTTTCCCTATACATAGTTATTAAAATTAGAACCTCTAAACGGTTAGATATTTTGATCTAATAGTTTTAAAGTGTTAATAAATAGCTTTTAAATTGAATAATTGGATCTTCATTGTGAGTAATCAAGTCTCTTCAGAATATTTTATCCTTGGTAGTTTAAAAAATTATACACATAAAAATGGACTGTATGCTGTTGAACTCAACATGAGAAACGAAAAAAGACGGCTTAAACGCTTAGAGGGTTGATAGAAATATCGGTTGACTAGATCAGACTATTAATCATTAATAAGAAAACATTAAACCATTATCAATACTATAGATTTATCGATGATTCATAAAATATGTTTGAGTGAAAAAAATATATCAAGTCTGTCGCTATTAATGTTGTTTTCAAAATGAAATCAAATTGCCTTTTAAGAAGTAGGATATATTTTCCAAATCATTGCCGTATAATAGATAGGACATATTTTCTAAATTACTAGCAGAATTCCAAATTTAAATTTAAAATTATTTTGATTTCATCACTTTCTTAAAATAATGGTTTTTAGATCAATCTGCAATCAACGGTCAATCAGTAACCTTCGTTTCTCTTAGGATCGCCAACTCTTTGCCGCCAAGAACGGAACTGAGAGAACATTTGTTTTGATTGCACAATATTTTTTTAAACCAGTAACATGCGCGCATGAGCGGAAATTAATCTTTTCATCGGTGTTTTGAGCATCACGCTATATTGCGCCTTGTTTCGATTCGACTGTATTGTTCATCTCTTCGAAGCGATTGGTCGATTCATTCGAAT
>BGPR01039673.1:0-14223 GCA_013235015.1 Araneus ventricosus
CAGAGTATGATTGGAAAAAATTTGCATCACTATTGCCCTCGGCTTTCCACCTTAATAAAAGACTATAATAAAGAACGCACCTACTGACCAGACAGCTCTCGCAACTGACTAATAATTCTAATGGTCATCGTCCAGATGCGAGAGATGCCGGTATTGCGAAGCCTGTTTGGCTATCAAAGCTTCTCCCTTTTCTTTTGCGGGATGAAAAAGTTATTTTAATTGTTTGTCAATAAATAATGATAATGTAACACGCATTTTTAAAACAAAATACATGTGTCGATATTCAACAAGCAATAGTAAAAAATGTTTCGGTGGGAGTCCTAAATTGTCTATGCAGCATTCTTCTCTGTAAATCAGTCCAGTACTAACACTTCTTTCTAAATCTTAAAAGTATTCATACTTCTCTGTAAATCAGTCCAGTCCAGTGGAGATGAAATAAGGAGTTGCGTACGGAGCAATCAGTTCATCTCCAAATAAAAGAGTTATATTTAAAGCCAGAGAGCGATATGAAGTAATAAGACAACATAACCCAATTGTGGGTTGGAAGAAAATTCAGTCTGCAACAGACTCATTTCTGTCCCACTGTGAGAAATTATTCTGTCAGAATTTGTGTGAGGTTTGAGGTCCTTAGGCAGTCTGAACATTTCTTCGAGTGAATTCCCGTTTTACTTTACTGGAGGTAAACAAAAGAAGAGTCCATGAAGTAATTCCTCACAATCCAAGTAACGACGAATGAAGTAAAGATGTCATGTAAAATATACAAGTACAGATTGGTCCACAGCTCGAAAAATGGTATAACCAATGATCCTCTTGTAGGCAGAATCCACCCTCTCTTTGGATATGTCATTCTGGCCACCTCACTCGGCACAGTGGATCTCCAGGTGAATCCAGGTATAACAGATCTCAGGATGAAGAGATCATGAAAAGAAAAGAAATCGTTACAAAATTTGCAAGAACTAACCAAACTCAATAAATTGCTAATAGAGAATACCGAAGGCGAGTTATTATCTCTACTAATAATAAAGGAGAATGTGTGTCTGTCTGTCTGTCTGTGTGTTTGACTGTGGACCTAGAGGTACGAAATGTGGCCCAAACATACTTTGGAGGGTGGGAATATGCACCTCGAAACCCTTTTTTGAAATTTCAAATAGAATGTTAATTGATTAAAAATTAAGCGAATTATTGACGTCTTTCCTTAATAACTTCCAAACATATTACAGCGCAAAAACCCTTTTTATGCCATCTGAAAGTGCAAAATATTATCTTTCCAATGATATCAATTAAGTTGCCATACTTTTTTTCTAATTTTTATAACCTTTTAAAAATATTCTTTGGCATAATTTACAACAACACTTTTCATTTTTGAAGAAACATATCCAGTGTATGAAGAAATACATCCAGTAAGCAGAATGATTATGTCTGCTATGTTTTCATTCTCTTTAAAGCATGTTTAAATTCAGAAAACATGCCGCTGGGCATAAATATATTGCAGAATTTTAATGTTGAAATCAAATGCATATTTTGCAAGAGGAATAAGGAAGTGAAGATGGCGCCAAAAACAAGCAATTAGATGTTGCATGGCATAATCAGTTATTTGACTCCAATAGGGACATTTATGTAAACAAGGAACTGAATCGATGCCAATAAAAGAACATATGCTAAATTTATAGCACAATCTGAAGTTTAAAATACTTTGTTCTGTTCGCCGAAGACGGCTAGTTGTAAATATGTTCAAATACTTTTAGAAAAGTATGTTGTTGTTATCATTCGTTTCAACGCTTTGAAAAGCGATTTCACATTTCAGAGTGACTCCAATGTCGTACTAATATAAAATCCTAGTGAAGAACAATTAGTGAATTATTATTAAAAATGGCGCACTCTTTTTCCACACTTTTTATTTAACTTGTCTTGTTTCAAGTTTCTAAAGACGGAATTGCGTAATCGATTTTTTATCCACTTCCTAGTGTCCTAAATATTTGAAATTTATACACTTGTGTATTCTTGATGGCAACACAATTTTTAATATGTTCAGAATATTTATATGTTAATAATTAACAAACAAATTTTGAATTAAATACTAGTGAGGAATTCAGTTTGAATGTGAGAAATAAATGATTTCAAGATTCAATAGTAATTATAATGTATTATAATTTAAAATGAAATAGTAGAAAATAATTATAATAAAATTTATACTTTTTAGTATACTAATAAAAGTATAATTTAATAAAATCTTTTTAAAAATTATATAATATACATTTATACATAATTATAATTTAAATTGAGTTCTCAAATAAATCTTCAGTAAAAAATGTTAGAAAATCCCTCAACTTTTTGCGTTTTTAGGGAGTTAATGGACTTATAGGTTCATCCCACCTCTGCTAGAACGATTTGGATTATAACAATTACGATAAAATTATTTCCGATTCTTATACCTAACCATAAGGAATTTAAGACTCGCATATAATTCAAAATCAAATTCGATATAATGTCAAATAAAGGTATTAACAAAAAAAATGAGTTTGAAGTTATATTTCGCAAAACTTTTTTATCTTGGGATTGATTTAAAATATTCGACGTAATTGATTATATTACGTACCTCCATCGCAATAATAACAAACTCGTTTCCGCTTCCAAAGACAAACCTTTAAAAGACAACTGTGTAAGAAGTTTTGGAGAAAATATCTTACTCCTACTGAAGCATTTCAGCGGTGCATTTACACCGAGAAAACATTTTTGTGCTTATCAAACATCTTGATAAAAGTAATTTGATTTTCTTAAGCTAAATGGGAGAGTTTGAAACTAAGAATGATGTATGTCAATGAACATAATGTCGCCTCATCGCCAACACCGGGTGAAGAATTAATTACATAGACAATAAAATTTGTTTAAGAAACGAATTGTTTCTTTGTTCTGTTTTGGCGGTGAGCAGGGCATTGGCATACAGAATTGGCGATTTGAATATCGATTACTGTAAGAGCTCATTTTGTTTCGATTACATAAACAGCCCATATTTTGCCCTGGCTCTGTGTTGTGAATGGGGCAACTTTAATGTACAATGGCGAAAAAAAGCACAGGACTCTGCTATAATCTGAAGTGAACACCTGAAAGTGGTTATCACATTAGTATCGACATCATCACTGATGTCGATACTCTCTCTGTACGTGTACTGAATGTTAAGACTCGAAAACCAGGTACAGCGTCATCACCAAATTAGCACTCCCTTGGCCGGCCGTTTTAATGGCTGGAATCCATCAAAATTCTCTTAATCCTTACACATCTTATACCAAAATTGACAGGTTATCACTTGAAAAAGTCCAGTTTAGCAAAAATTTAGCGATGATCCTGTGTTTTTGAGTCAATTTCAGTTGTTTTACTGGCGATATATATTTTTGGAATCTTTTGAGTTTGTACTTTTGACGTAGACTTTGCGTCTCTCCATAGTGGTCTAATGTAGTGGTGCGCAAACTGTGGGTCGCGAGAAAATTTTGGGGGTTCGCCAAATTCAAAGAAATTTATTTGATAATAAAAAATATATGGCTTTTCGTCAAAAATTATCAGGTACCAGTAAAACAGTGAAATGAGATAATATTATTTATAAAAATGGAATAATTGTTTTACGAAAACTATTGCATGTTTTCTTTGGAAACATGCAAACACAGTCATAAAAGAATTATTAAATTATTCTCAAATTGAAAAGCCCTCTACCTGCTTTCTTGTGTAATTTATTTGCAACTTGGGTTGCTCTGACGTTTAGTAGTAGTCATCTTTACTATAGCTTGTTCAATCTAGGTGTGCCCCACACCTTTCTATTTAGTCTTTATATTGTGGTCACGGCAAGAACCGTGTATTTCTTAAGTTAGTGCCTCTGTAATTCGGTTTTGCTGCTTCTTACGTTCATTCAAGTGCATTCTGTAATTCTGTTTATATTTGTTTTTGTTAATTTTAAGTAAAAACTGCAATCGGGTATGCGCTTAACACATTTTTTACATATAAAACTGTTCAGTACCGTGCTTGGAGGTCAATAATGAACAATTAATGAAAAAATATTGATATTAAAATATTTATAAAGAAAAACTTGTTTTTCTAAAATATTTTGTATGCATTTAGCTTTTTATTAATATCATATTTGATTTTTTTTGAAAATTAATTATCCTCAACTATATTTTGTTGGAAACGCTAACAGGGTAATTTCTATTTAAAAGATGTAAAGAAATAGTTAGTTCTGTTTTTGTATTACAGATTGTGGCCCTAAATTAGGCCTACTTTTACAGTTTAAGCGCGAGTAGAAATTCAAAATCACAGTAAGCTGAATTTTGGAAAATAAAAACTAATTGTAATTTTTAAATATAAAATTTTCCATCTTTGGAATAGGTAATGTTAAACATAATTATATGTTTTGAAGAAATTCATTAGCCGTGGAACGGAGCAAGAGAAAGTATATTGATTGGTTGATTGATTAAAGGGGTTTTATGGGACTTTCAGCTACAAAAGGCTTTTATTCCCTATTCGTTCCAAAGTTCTTTTCTATCCGCTTCAAAAAAGAAAGGACAATTGCCATCAAAAGATATTCCTTCGCTAACCAGAGCGCGAAAAAAGGAGATAAAGAATAATTTATTATTTACTAAAGAAAGATAAATAGATATATACATTTTAGGCGAGATATATACATTTTAGGAAAAAAAAAAGATTTCGACATCATACATCAGGGAGAGTGAAGCAGAAAGTAAGTGAATCATGGATGTGCGATTACCGATTGAATTCTAAATCATAACAATATTAAATCATTATATTTAATTTTGTACTTGTTTTGCATTTTTTAAGTAAGCTCCGATATCTGTATGTTTTTATTCATTGTAACCTCTGTTTACAATATATATATATGCTCGACTGACAACACCTGTTGATATATTTACTCATAAAATTTCAAGTGTCATCTTTTCTTTAATTTTTGTCTGATTAAATTATAAATCAGCATGATTTAGAAAAAGTAATCCTGGACTATATTTTTTTCCAACGCGGAAATCGTACGAGACTGACCAACTACAAAGATATTGTATATTTATAATTTTATATTTTAGCTTTAATACCCTCATAATGGATAAATGGCTAAAAATTGCCACCAGCGTCCAGAAGATGAAAAGAATGACAATATTAATTTGAAAGACGGACCAACATATAATAAATTTGGAAAAGTTTTGGATGAATCCAATGACACCGTTTATACCTCAAAAAATGAAACATACTAAATTAAAAAGACAAAGGAAACCAAGCATAAAGATTTAGCAAAACAATCTGAAAACGAGCTTAAAGCATGAAAAATCAAAATGAATTTTTGAAAAAATATACTACAATTCCTGAGAAGGCTTTACGGACATCCTTAGAAATTTCATATTTAATAGGGAAAAATTTTAAACCACACAATTGGAGAATCACTCATTCTTCCTTCAGCAATTAAAATGTCATCAATTATGCATGGAGAAAAATATGGTAACGATTTAAAAACGATACCATTATCAAGAGAACCGTTTCTAGCCGAATTTCCGTCATTTCAAGCTGTATAGAATCAGTTTTGTTAAATCGATTAAAAAACTCTCCTGTATTCCCTTTACAACTTGACGAAACTATTGAAATTACTTAACTGTTTTAATAACTGTTTATGTAGGAAATGTTTATGAATAAAACATATCACAAGTTTTTTTTCATGTTGTAAAAAATTGGAAGGAAGGAAAACTGGAGAGAAAATATTTGAAATTATTAATATATATTTTCAAACAATTAACCTTATCTGGACACGCTCTTTCGCTGTTTGCACTGATGGTGCTTGAGCATTAACAGGTAGTAATAAAAGAGTAAGAGGGTTAATGAAGAAAATTGCCCCCCTAATTGAGTTCAACAATTGCATGATACATAGAGAAGATCTTGTTGCAAAAGACATTGATGAAGGATTGCACAAAATATTACAGGATGTTGTTACTATAATTAATTATACTAAAAGCAACAACCTAAACAGTCGTCTCTTTTCAATACTCTGTAATGAGATGGGTTGTGTATGAGACATTATTACTGCATATCGAAGTCAGATTGCTCTCAAGCGGCAAAAAACTGCGACGCATTTTCGATTTCAGAAATGAAGTTTACAATTTTTTGAGAGAAAAGAAAAATATATTGGCAAGTTTACTCATTAATGAAGATTGGCTCAGGAAACTCAATTACATGGTTAACATTTTCGAAACACTTGACAATTTGAATTTAAGTCTACAGGAAGACAATACAAACATTTTAGCATCGAGCAGTAAAATTGAAGCTTTTAAGAATAAGCTGAAACTTTGGAAAGCAGAATTGTACAAAAGCAATAGAGACATGTTCCCATGCTTTTCAGAATTTACTAAAAAATAATAAAGATTTCGTGTTATTTTTAAACATAATTTCCCGTCATATGATCAAAATTGGGAGAAAACTTTTCGAAAAGGTTTGAAACATTACCACATAATGAATAAAGTTTGATACGTGATCAATTTTCTTTTGATATTTTTGAATCCAATATCCCTTTAAATGAAAAAGAAAAGTTAATTTAAGTTACAAGTGACGAAACACAGAACATTCAATTTAAGTCGCTAACTATCCAAAAATTTTGGTTATCGATTGGAAACGAATATGCCGATTTGAAGAAGAAAGCAATTAAAATTTTGATTCAGTTTGCATCAACCTACTTATGTGAAAGCGGCTTTTCAAAATCGCCATTAAAACAAAATATCGAACACGGATCCAGAGGATGACTTACGGTTTGCGATTTCCAATAGAGATACGAACATAGAAGCAATCATGAATTCTTGGCAAACGCATACCTCACATTGAATTTTTATGATGTAAAGTTTTCTAATGTATTTTTCTTTAAAAATTTTTTACTCATACGCATAAATAAAACTATTACTTCATAAAATAATTTGTTTTTTCAGACAACTAATAAGGTCGAAATATAAGCGCAAATCCCTAAAAGAAATTCACTTGAACAACGTTGGCGCTTAAAAAAACGTCTACTATCTATACAGGGTTGGCGAACAAATTTAACGCAAAATGGGGGGTCGGAAGTGAAAAAAGTTTGCGCCCCAATGGTGTGTCGGGAAAGGAAAAAATTATCACGCTTTTCGTGATATTTTTAAACTTTTATAGCCTCGCAACCACATGACATAGAGAGTTGGGTTTGTTTCATTTAACAGAGAAAGGGTGACATTGAAGATTTCAAAAAGAATTTTAGAATTTGGACTTACGGTTTACTCACAGTCGAGCTTCAAATTTGGTAAAAATAAATAAAATTTTGATGACGTCACAGACTGAGACAATTCATTCATCTATCTGAGATTCACGCGAAATATTGCTCAAGAGTTGTTGAATTACGCCGACTTTTCTGCTAAAGTTAAACGCTTATAACTCCGCAAACCAAATAACATAGAGAGTTGATTTTAGTTTCATTTTAACAAGAAAGGTAAACATTGAAGATTGCAAGAATAATTTTAGGATTTGTAATTACGGTTTAGTCACAGTCGAGCAGCAAATTTGGTGAAAATCACGAAGAATTTTGATGACGTCACAGCGACCGATGCGCGCGCACGCTTCGGTCTTGAGCGGTATATTAGCTGTATTTTAACAGATTAATGATTAATCCATTTCAGATTAATTAATTCATTTAGATTAATTCATTTAACAGAGAACGGTCATAGAGCATAGGCCATAGGTTAAAGTCACTTAGAGTTACTTTAGTCACAGGAAGTCACAGTTGAGTAATCTATTAATTAACTGTCCTTAATTAATTATTATTAACAATTGTTGATTTAATTGAACTGTCCTTTCCACCGATTTAATTGAGATGAGTTGTATTTAGTTTTATTTAACAGAGAAAGACCATAGGTCATAGATCAAAGTCACATAGAGCTACTTTAGTCACATAGAGCAACTTTAATCACAGAAAGTCACAGTTGAGTAAGGTAAGTAAGTCTACGCCCCTCAATCCCAGCGGCCGTTTTTCGCATAGACAGCCTCCCGTTAACTTTTTTCTAATATCAAAAATTAATCAAAAAATCTAAATTTCGAATATATATACATATGATGGTAATTATCGTGAACTATCTCTTTAGAAAACTTTTACGAAAATAGACATAATACTGACCCATCTTAATTAACTACACTACTTGGCTATGAATAAAATTATACTTACGACTGCTTTGGAAACCTTTTATTATGGATTCCTCTTTTAGTATCTAGATATTTGCTCAACTGAAATAAAATGAGAAAATATTTCATTTGTTTTCTTAAATTTCCTATGAGCGCTTTGTTTTCACTGCTTATCTATTAAAAATAGAATTACAAATGAAGAAAAACAGTAATCTGCCTTTAATTGTTTAGATGGCAACAATATTCTTTTTAGTATTAAAATGTTTGCATGTTTATATAAACAAACACGAAACAGAGCTTTTCTTAAAAAATATTTATTTGTAAGTGCATTGTTTAAATTTTCAAAAATGCTGCATTCGAAATTACTCTCAATATATGTACTAATTTATGTAATTATTCTTCTGATACATTACATGCATTTAAAAGATAGGTAAGGCACATAAAAGATAGGTTCATAGAGTGACTAGACTCAAACATCTGAACAGCGACTTAAAAAATTGACAATAAACTGGTATTCAGAATATAAATTAAAGTTTAGAAACAAATAAAGCATTAAAAAAGTGGGTTAAATTAATCATGATGTATTTAGTTTTCCTCATGAAAGGAACAAAAATGAAAAATGTCAAATTATATAAATACCAAATTGAAACTTCCTTGTGAATACAGATAAGTGTTTTATTGTATATGTTAAAATCATAGTGTATAATTAAGATATTTCGTAAAATGTATAGATATCTCACGGAAAAAAGACGAAGATACAAAATTGAGGATTCTCTCTCTGTAAAACAACTAGCTATGTATAATCTGAATAATTATTCACAATTACCTTGTCGAATAAAATCCACTCTTTTTCATTGTAATCAGAGAACTGGTTTTGTTTTGGGGCATCAACCTTTATTTTTAAAAAAATTGAGCATGCATGTCCAGGATCAGCCGAAAAAGTCCCAATTCTTTACTGTATTCTGCGGATTTATCGTGATTTTTAATTATTAGCAAGTAGCTAATATAAATCGAAGGGAATGTTCTCTCATCGACACATATTAAAACAAAAATGTAACAAAAAAAGATATATTTATGTGTTGATAACTCGTTAAAATCGGACGTCATTTTTTTCTGCTCTGACGTAAGATTTCCTTTTAGCAAATTGATTTGATTTTTTCATTTCTTGTCTAACAACTGGAATATCTTTCCTTATAAAGACTATTTTCTCCAAAACCTTTAACCCTGTTTCAATTGAACCGAGACCTTCGGTCAAACTTGCAACTGCCTTTTGTATTTCTGATGGATATATGTCTGAGGCTTCTATAGTAGAGATTTGTTCACGCATCCTTGAAAGCTCATCGACAATCAGATCAGTAAGATCGACGACTCCATCAGTAAGATCTCAACTCCATCAGTGTTCCAGCACTCTTCCCGTTTCACTTTCGTTCAAGAACAGACAAATGTTCCTTTTATTTCTGTCACTTACTTCATTCAGAGTTTTGTATTTGTATTATATTCTTAATGACTAATAGAAAAAATGTGTAGTCCCTCAAATTTGATTTCGCTCAAGGTATTATTTTACAATGTAGAAAACTGAATATTTTAAATAACAAGTATTTCGTGTATCTTCTTTTCCACTGATTAGGTCCAAAATTTCACGCACGTCTACTATATTGTAAACAAGACCACATACAAAATTTCATTTATCAAAGCTGTTGGGGTTTTGAGTTTACATATTCGTACATATACACAAAAAACAGACCGTCAGCCTTTTGACGTATTGGGTCTAAAATGTGATAGAGATCTACAATTCTAATGATAATTCCATAATGTCTAATTTCATGCATCTAGCTGTTTAAATTTTTGAGTTATCGTGTTCACGTTGTTGAGGACTGACGAACAGACAGACCTTTAGTTTCAGAAACAGACAGCAAAACGTTCTTCCCGAAACTCAAAAATTTCAAAAGAAAAATGTTAAGAAAGGTTAAAATAGGAACTATTCACTATTTTATAACAGAATCTAATTCTCCTTTTACTCAAATGAGTCGGATAATTGTGGAATTCATCAAAGTAAACATGAAATCAATTGATATAGAAAGAAATATTCTGATATCTACCTCGGCAAAAATGCAATAATTCTATTTTTTTTCAACACATTTAGTTGCGGACTACTTTTTTCTATATATAATATTTCGCGCATTACTTAAAACACTTTTTATATATATCACAATAAATCTAAATTTCAGATCAAAGAGGAAGAGTAATCATGGTACTCATAAGTTGTTTTTTCATCATATGTAACATTCGAACCTCGGCGTCAGGAATTGAACCCAGACCCTTCAGTTTGGTTAACTAGAAAACTGTCCACTATACAATCTCGGACATGCTGTCTGGCGTAAATTCTTGCTACCCAATATAAGTGCATAACTTAGGCATACAAACAATTAACAGCAAGATATTGTTCCGGGCGATCCATTTTCACAAAATATTAAATAAACAAATAAATAATAAAACCTTGAAAATAAATGTTCCATTAAGGTATCCGAACACGTTCGAAAGTCGATTTTCGACCAAAATTCCATTTTTACTTTCTCGTATACGAAGTATACAAAGAGAAAGTATTGTAATCGTCAAAAAATTCGAACTCGAGATTTTGACGAATCTCCACGTTTTAGACCTCCCTGATTCCGAAAAACACAATTTTGGAATTATGTCTGTCTGTGTGTGTGTCTGTATGTGTGTCTGTGTGTGTGTCTGTGAACACGATAACTCGAAAACTATTAGAGCTACGGGGATGAAATTAGGTATGTGGTCTTTAAACATAATTTGTAGGTTTCTATCAAATTTTGGACAAAATCCGTCAACGGGAAGTCTGTCTGTCTGTATGTTCGGGGTCATGCGAACGCTATAACTCAAAAACTTGAAAAGTCAGATGGATAAAATTTTATGCACAGTTTTATCGTCATGAATGTAGGTCCGTATAAAATTTTGGGCCAAATCCGTCAAAGGGTTGACTGTCGGTCGGTCTGTATAATCGCATACTTGTTCAGTTTTGAAACTAACTCCCTGCGCATGCCTACTAGTGGCAATGCCTGTGCAAGGAAGGGACGCTCCGAAACTTGGCAGTTTGCCAAAAACAAATTCTGGAGTGATTTTGTAAGGAAGCAAACATTTAGGGAGTCTCGCCAGGTCCTGTTGCGCAAAAGAATGAGCAGAGGATTTGAATTTGTTTTGATCCTTCACACAAACCACGCGTGGTTCCAACTTTGGTTTACTTGCGACGGAAGTTTATTTGACTTCTTTTATTATTCTAGTTTTCTCTGCATGTGTTAGGAGTATACGAGAAAGTTTAGGGGAGACCACTCCCGCTGGTTTTAATTTTTGATGCTTTCGATAGTTCATTCATTTACCTTTCTAAAACATATTTACTTTTGTCGGTACGTTAATTAGAAGATGAGATATTAATTGTTTTATAACAAACCAAAAACCGGAAGTGGGCGTTTAATTAGCCGAAAGTTGTCATTTAAAGGGACAGAAACCTGTCAAAAATTCTTTTAAACTCCTTTTTTTCAAGCTAATATGATGTCAGTATATTTTTAGGAAATTTTTTTAAAGTTTAGATACATAATGTGAGCGCGTGGAAAAACTAAAATTTGATTTTTCTCAAAATGAGATTTCATGCATATTTTTCAAACTTCAAACATGATAACTCAAGATATTATAATTCGATTGTTCTGAAATTTTGTGAACACTTTCTTCAAATGTTTCTCTAGTGAATGTACTAGAATAATGTATATTGTAACAATACTTTTTAAATTATGGTCTTTTATTTGAAAAATGACATAGAAAATTTGCTGAAATTCTTATAATGATTGTTCGATTAGCTCTAAAATTTTTATTTATCCAAAGAATGTTAAGATTCTAGTACAAGCACTAGTCCATAGTATGTAGTTTATTTTAGTATTAGTTTTATTTGAATTATTACAAAAGTTTGACCTGTAGCATGTTTGAAGTTTTGGGAAATTTGCTCTAAAAAGCAGCAGAAATTCAAGAATTTTGTAAATTTATAATAATTTATACTCAAAAATCATACGCTAATATTAATCTTTATTAAATTCGAATCTAAAAAACATATTTTGGTGTTTCTATTTCACAATTTAAGAAAAAAGTGCTCCGAACGTGTTCGGATACCTTAAACGATAAAGAAGGTGAAGTATATATGTAAGAAAAATATGCCTAACAAATAATTATTAAAGTCATAAATAAGCGATGAAATTACTAAACGAAAATGGGGATAACCTGCCATTTCCCTTATTAGGACATATTACTTCCAAAATTTATTCCTGATATGTTTTGGAGATAACGCCTTCTCTCGCTAATTGAAAAATTAATAGAAACAAATCATTATACTAAAAAGAATAAAAGTCCGTACTTTAAAAGAATGCGCTGAGTTATGATAATCATGGCACGTAAATATTTTGACCCAGAAAATCGCGTATCTCTTACCAGAAAGGAAAAGTGTCCCCAATACCCCCAACTACGCACCACAACAGACAACCCATTCCGACGCGGGAGCTATTTTCGAACAGTAAATGAATGAAACTCTAGTATGATATACTACAAAAAATACACTATCTGATTTTCTAAGATTTGCTAGTAGTATATTTACAACTCAGAATGCGTTTTCTAATCATAAGCAAAACACCAACCTGAACTTCTGGGAATCGTTTATGATGTAAGTCTATTATATCTTTCGACCAAAAAAAATTTGACAACAAATACAAGGCGATTAATCTACTTCTTGAAAAATTTTCTTTCATTTACACCCTTTTAAGAAATTTTTAGCCTACATGAAAGGAAACGATAAACTATGCTACACATGATAGAAAATCTATGAAAAGTGACGTTTTTTACAAAAGAATATTTGAACTTAAAAGCAATATTTAACCAAGACACATATCTACCCGGATTTCAGCAGGGAAACTTGTCGCAATATGTGTGAATGCATTGAGCCGGAGGAGATTTTCCAGATACTCAAACAATTTAACAAAAAATGGGGGAAAAGGTAGGATCTAAATAGAAAACCGTCCACTATTGAATAATTGACACACATTCCTTGTTTCACTGAAATGAACCGTATAGTTGTGGAACTAAAAGAAGGAAGACATGAATTCAGCTCGCATGTAAATGGAAAAATTGGAGGGAGGTAAATATTTATCTAATTCTTTTTCAGCACACTCAGCTGAAGGCAATATTTTTATCTCCAAATTGTTTCGAACTGCAACAAAAAAAACCCTTTTTTATGCCGTAATAAGTCCGAACATCAGATAACTGAAGGAGTAACCATTGTACTCATAAGCTGTTTTCTCATCATACATAACATTCGATCCTCGGGGTTTTAAATAGAACCCTGATCCCCCTGTATGGCAGAAAATGAAACGGTCCACTATACAATCTCGGACATGCTGACTGGCGTAAATTCTTGCTACCTTATAAAAGTGCACAACTGAGGCATACAAGCTGCTCAAAGCAAGATACCTGTTGCTTATTCTCGTCGAGGACAGAGATTGATGAAGAGATGAAACAATGAAGTCAAGTTCAAGTGTGTCAAGTATTTTAGGGAGGGCCATGCAAGGTCAGAAGGGTCGTCGATCTCATGTGTTAATAAAAACATAGAACTTTTCGGTCTTTCCAGTCACAAACTCACAGTCCGCCTTGCTGCCAATACTAAATTTAGGAAAATTGTCAGTGCACACGATTCTGATAAAACGTTTGGAGTTGTAAAAATTGTGTACAAAATTTTTCCAAACTCCTGCGCATTCAACTGAGATTGTTCAGCACACCTTATAGATATTCTTGTTCAAAAAATGGTGTAGGGTTATGTGGAGATAGATTTGGGTCTCTGTGCATATAATAAATCGTGAAACGAGGTGGCTGCTAAAGAGATTAAACTTCTTGGGAATTCAATAGATGTTTCAAAATGTCGAACAGACATTTCATTAAATAAAAAAAATGAATGGTAACGAAAATATCTTTTTAAATTTATCTGACATATAAAATAATAGACACAGA
>BGPR01039675.1:0-14223 GCA_013235015.1 Araneus ventricosus
GGTAACAATATTTTTAAAACAAAAGTGGTCCAGGAGTGGACAGACCTTAAGAAGTCAATGTAAATCTTTGTAAAACATTAATCACTGAGAAAAGATAGAGTGATAGAGCAAACAGCTGACCTTTACAACATAGAGGACATCTGGTCATTGTCCTCTTTGAATTTACCCACAAGTTTACTTCTCCAAAAAATCGGGTCTTTCGACATAAAAATCCGAATTTTTGGGTTGGACGGTCATTGAGTGATAGTTGGTAATTACGGCACACTTGCTGTAAACAACGCGGCGATTGGAATCCATCGCCTTGGGGGTAGGACAGGGGATGTTTCGAACGTGCACCTGGCGCGTGCAGGTGACTGTTCGGGCACCCCCTTGCATCACGAACAGCCCCGGGGTGGAGCAATCTTCGAAAATATCGTCTGCGGAATCGGTAGCCCTTTCTGGGAGGGGGGCAGAAAGTCGTAATTATTTTCATCCGTAACCAGCATTGAGGTAATCGATTGTTTGAGCGTTGACTTGATTTATTTTGGATTTTTTTCGTTCTTTTTTTTGTTATTTTTTTCTGAAAACGCGTACGTGGGCCCCATAATCTAGCTGTAATGAAAGCGTTATTAATGGAATGCCGTTCTGGCATCGTTCTTGTAACCTTTTTCCGACATTTTTGAGATGTTTCCAAGGCGCAGGCATCTTTGGAAGAAAACTAGACACATTTTCTTTCCTTAAAAGAAAACTTCAGTGATCAGACATCCGATTATCATCGACAAGATTATCGATTCTTTATCCCAGCTTGAGAAAGCATCCACAGATTCGTCCCAATTTTGAATAAAATTTTATTTAGATGTCAATAGCTAATATTTAAAAAATTAATAAAATATTGAACAGATTTAATTAAAAAATTTTTTATTAAAAGCAGCTTTAAAAAGACACTTTCATAGGTGCACTAAACAGCAGAATTTTTGTTTTTCATTTTAACTGTTTTTTACATATTAATCTTGCAAAGGATTGTTTCACGAACAGAGCCGGACCGAACAAACGCGGTGCCTAGAAACAAATTTGTACAAAAAATGATTTATTACATTTTTCTATCTATTTATTACATTACACAATTTGACACAGCAAGGACTTAAGGATTGCATGAAAATGATAAACAATTAAATTGTTTTTACGAAGTTAATATTTCACGTAAAAAATCGTTAATAAATCAAATGAAAATAATTGCGTCAAAAACACAATTTGGTATGCGACTTACTAGAGTTAGTCAGAAGTTTAAGATAAGTAATTTTTGATTCATTTTCTTACAAGTTTTAAAGCAAATTCGTTGATAATATCATCATAATTTGGTTTTTTAGTTAGCTCTGATTTGATAGATAAAATAGCTGAGGAGGTAAATTGCTCTTAACTAATGCTAGATCTCAAGTATTATTTCATTTATTACTATTATTTTTAATCTTGAGAAAGTTCTTTCTGCAGATGCGACGGTAATTGGTAAGGTCTATATCATTTTCAGAAAAGTGACAAAATTTGGATACAATTCAATTTTGATTTCATTAAATTGATCAATACAATTAATTTTCATTTTGCAAAATCAGTCAGCAAAGCGGGGACTTGCGCGTTCGTACCGTTTCAGAACCCCTCGGGCCGGCCCCGTCCAATGAGATGCCACTACTTGTACGGAATCAAAATTTAATTTAATCAATGATTAACTGATAATTAAGTTATGGAAATATCAAAATAGTGCACTGTCATCGAGAACACACAAGTGCAAAATATTTCATAACTGTAGTACATGGAGAAATGAGTGAAAAATGTATTACAAAATATCACTTTTACAAACATGAAACAATTCAAGTTAAATAAAAGTGTTTAAATAGCATCTTGTGGACAATTTTCAAGACTGGCCATTTATCTTCTTCATTTTCGGCGGTAAAACCTCATAACTATTGTTTAGCAACGGATTCGCAAACCCTCCGCGCTTTTGCGCATGCGCCGGGAGGAGTTATTTTCATCAAAATAGGGGGAAAGTGAAAAATGGAAGGGTGATATTTACATTTTACTGAGTGTGATCTAACAAAGAACTCCGGAAATGCGTTCATATGACTCATTGCCTGACACCCCTTTCCGGTGCAAAATCGTCCAAAAGTGGTAGTCTCGGAATCCGTTGCTGAACAGTATACTAATTTGCTATTTAATTCAGTTCATTCAACTGTACAAGGGTGCAAGTCGTAGAGATTACTTTTTTTTATCATAGTTAAATCTTTTAAAAATACTTATTGCTTGTTAATCTATTTTTTAAAAAGTTACAACCCAGTAATTACTTATTTTTTTCAATTTGAGTGTCAATTCTAAATGCGTTCTACATTTTCCCCGTAATCACAGTAGAAAAGTAAAAAATAAATTCCATACAGTTGTTTAGATATTAAGTCTAAAACTCAGCACATAGTACCGCTAATTACGCGACAAAACAGATAGCATAATAAAAATTTAATAATCTATTAATTACTTAGTAATATAGTAATTTTTAAACAGATATCTAAGCAACATTTCAAACAGTTTTAGCGAAAGATAGCGGTAATAAAACATTTTCAATACAAAATTATTTTTCATTTTTTTTCCTCATTAGCATCAGAAATTTTAAATGTTTTTAAATGTTATTTACACTTATATCTTTTTAAAATCCATCTATATAGTGAAATAAATCGTTTGTTTTATCTAGAAAAAGAATATTTAACACTTTTTAAAAATATTCTCTGAGTTAATTCATTACAATCTTTAAGATATCCCGTGTTTAAAACGTCTATCTTATAAATTGAAAACAAAAGGGTGATGTATTTACTTTCATTATATTACATAACTAAAAGCTTCAATAAATAAAAGCAGAAGAATTGCAATACATGAACAAGTCAATACTTAAACTCTTTGAATGCAGTATAAAGAGGCGTTATAGATGATACAGAAGATAGGATCCCACGTATCTAACGATTCATCAGAATATAATCTCACATTGTTAAAAGAAAATAACTTTCATTAATTGTTTTGCCAATTACTTTTATTCCAAAAGCCACCCTTTAAACACTAGAAAATCGTCTGCTAACAGCTCGTTGCCGCTTAACAAAATAATTGGATTTTTGAAGAGCAGGTGTGTTCAGCGGAAAGCGTTTCTTTTGTTATATAAACATTATTATCTTTCGTAACGCCTTTGTGTATATCTCTCGGAGATAATTATTAAATTCCGGATATATATAATTGCATTTTATTCGTGGGTTGTGTAATATTCCCTCAGCTTATGTAAATTGAAACTTATCTCAGTATTTTACTTCAAGTATTCACTAGTTTCTGCTGATAAAAATATGATTTCATTACTGTTTAAGTCACTAAAAAAAAGAAAGAAAAATTTAAACTTTCTTGGCTTTCAACAAGTAAGCGGACACTAGTAAATTAATCCTCAGGCTTTGTATTTTAAGTAGATTTTATTATTAATAAATCACGAAATAATTTAGATATTTTCATGAAAATTAAAACCAATGTATGTTCTCACATTCCGAAACCCTCCGTACTTTTGCGCATGCGCCAGCCGGAGTTGTTATCACCAAAATAGGAGGTGAAATTAAAAATTAAGGGGGAGATGCTTACATTCCACAGCGTGGTCAAACGAAGAAGTCCGGCAATGTTATTATTGTTATGTTTATGTTGTTTAAATGTTATCAACTTGCACATTGCCTGTCATACCTTTCCGGAGTAAAATCTTTCAGAAGTGCGAGTCTTGGCATTTTCAAACGATCAGTACGGTAGGCATTATTTACAAAAACAAGTAAACGTTAATATTAACTTCAGAAAACAATATCAATATCTCCCATTTTTAGCATTGAATTGACATTTCCGTTCAATAATTACTCAAATTTCTTCACAGCACGCTTGAAAACTGAAATTACCATGGCGTTCTGATGAAATATTTTAGGAAATATACATCAGTACACTTCATAATATAAAAGTAAATTAAATTTTTTAATGTTACTGCATTCTTGACAATTATCATGATTAATTTTGATCTTGTTTTCATAATATCGTTATGTCAGGTTTTCTTAAACTGTAAGGGAACAAAATGAAGTCAGGAAGAACCAAACTGGGATGGACCAATAAATTTATGCGAAAGCAAATGTGGATGAGACTTCTTCATTAGAAGCCGTAGAAGAAAAAAAATTATCCCCGTATCGCTGAATCATCAGTTTCTCTTCCACAACAGTTACAAACTTAACAAACGTGCTTTCCGTCCATACGGTTTTACGGTCTTGAAAGAACGTCACTTAAATATTAAAACTATTTATTTGACACTCACACGAAATATCGCTAGGGCAAAAATATTTCTTCAGAGCGCACAACAATTCGAAAACAATTTTAGAAACAAAAAATGATTAAGAATAGGAATTTAAATAAGACTTCATCAGAAGTTACAGGAAAAAAAATCATTCCTTTATCTCTGAATCACCACTTTCACTTCCACAACAGTTAAGAAACTCCAACAAACATAACAGGCATAAATCGCTCTCCTTTCATACGGTTTCACGGTCTTTAAAGAGCAATTCTTCATTAGAAGTTACAGAAATCGCTGTTCGTAGGCGATGTAGTATATGTTTCCACGGTCATCAAAAGAAGTCACGAAAATATTAAAAGTATTTTATTTGAGAAATACATTTAAAGATCATATCACTCACATGGGATATCACCATGGCAAAAATATTTCTTCGGAGCGCACAACAATTCAAAAACAATTTTAGAAACAAAAAAATGATCAAGAATAGGAATTTAAATAAGACTTCATCAGAAGTTACAGGAAAAAAAAAAAAAAGTCCTTTATCGCTGAATCATCACTTTCACTTCCACAACAGTTAAGAAACTCCAACGAACATAACAGGCATAAATCGCTCTCCGTTCATACGGTTTCACGGTCTTTAAAGAACAATTCTTCATTAGAAGTTACAAAAATCTCTGTTCGTAGGCGATGTAGTATATGTTTCCACGGTCATTAAAAAAAGTCGCTAAAATATTAAAAGTATTTTATTTGAGAAATACATTTAAAGATCATATCACCAGGGCAAACATATTTCTTCAGAGCGCACAACAATTCAAAAACAATTTCAGAAAAAAAAACTAGTTTAAGAATGGAACTTAAATACGACATCATCAGAAGTTGCAGGGAAAAAAAATCATTCCTTTATCGCTGAATCATCACTTTCACAACAGACAGAAACTCCAACAAACAAACAGGCATAAATCGCTCTCCATTCGCATATCATTTTACGGTCATTAACTTTACTTAAATATTAAAATCATTTTATTTCATAAATACATCATATCATTCACACGAGAACAATATTTCTTCAGAGCACATGCTATTTCTAAAACATATTAAGGCGAGAAAAAAAAAGATAAAGAATGGCACTTGAAGAATAAGACTTCTTCATCAGAAGTCACAGAAAAAAACTATCCCCGTATCGCTGAATCATCAATTTCACTTCCACAGCAGTCCAACAAACGTAACAGGCATAAATCGCTTTCTGTTCGTACGTGGCGTATATCCTTTCACGGTCTTTAACGAATGCATAACAACCGGCTTAAGAATCACACCCCACACTATGAAAAAAAGGACCAGAAAGCAATAAAAAACACAAACCCGGCATGGGGCTGCATTTGTTCATCTGCAAACATTTCACAGTGCGTTTAGGGCACAGAGGGTTGTTGCAGTGGGAGGGCCGATCTCAATTGAAGTGTGGACTAGGATCACACGTTTTTCTTGCAACTTCAGTTCCGTTAATGGGCACACTGAACATGCCCATTATGGTGCATCAACCTCACAAATGCTAGAAAAGCTTGAGCAGCTGTGGATCATGCTGTTCTGCATATTTTCCCACTGGACTCGTAAGGATGTAACAGAAGAATACGTTTTCCGCGTGCTAATTCACAATTAAGAAGCTGTTAGAACGCGTGGGAATGGGTCTGACTCGAAGATCAACTATCGTGGATGGACCGCAGAGTTAAATTTAGAAATAACATTCCTTGATTTTTTTAAGAAATCATTTTGGGTGAGTTTGCATAGCTCTTCGGGTCGGTCAATATCAAGGGCAAGTGAAGTTCAAGGTTCATAAAAATTGGAGTATTGGTGTCAATTGGAAGATCATGTATCGTTGCCAGATTTTCAGCGGATGGGCCTAACTTGAAGATCAATTATCGTAGTCAAACAGCGGAGTTACATTTAAAAATATCATTCCTTGATTTTTTAGGAATCATTTCGGGAAAATATATATAATGTTATAGGGCCTATCAATAGCAAGGGCAAGTCAAGTTCAAGGAGATTTATGAGAAACTGAAGGATTGGTCTTTGTTGGTAAATCATTTTTTGTGGTTAGTTTATAGCGATATTATAAAACAGGAGTTCCCAACCTTTATTTTCTCGAGTACCCCTCGATTAATCTTTATATTTTCGCGTACCCCCTAAATTCATATCCTCCCACCCACAACAATTATCCTTCTATGCAAAGAAAGTTTTATCAATAATGTCAAGGGCTTATGTTAGCTTAGGAGTCAAATGACTCGAATTAATAACATTCGCTGGAATCATTTTTTATTTTACATTTTATTGCATTTTTATAACAGTATCATCTCAACGCCAAAACAGATGAAATCAGCATTTTAATAATTTCGAATTAAATTATAAGGGTATCTAAAAATAACACGCTATAATAATCAATTCGAGTGGTTTAATTATTAAACAGCAGGCATCAAGTTGGTGAAACAAAATTCTGTAACATTTTTAATTCCTTATGTTTTCTTGCTGCCGCCATTACCGACTTTGATTTCGCGTACCAACTAGTCCTTCGCGTACCCCAGGAGTACGCGTATCACAGGTTGGGAACCTCTGTTATAAAAGATTCGTTTCACAATTCTTTCAGAAGAAAGATCTTCGGTAGGGTTTAAATAACAGTTTGGGTCAATATCAAGGTCGACCGAAGTTCAAGGAGGTTCAGAAAAAGTGAAACACTGATCTGAATAATTGAAGATGAACTGTTGTAATTAAGGCGCAAGGTTAAACTGAGAGGTCTCATGCACTCGCTTCTTGAAAATCCTGCTGTGAGGATATGCATGGAAGTTAGGAGTCAATATCAAGAGCAGCTGATGCTCGAGGAGGTTCATAAAAGTTGGCAAATGAATGATCTATTTCCTTAATTTGATAAAGAGGACTGGCATGGAAAGAAATCTATAGTTAGTCAGGATATGAGGCGCTCAGAAGCCAAAGCGGATGAGTCCATTTTTTGATGTCTTCTGGTTTTTGTAAATTTTGGTGGAATTAATAACATTATTTTTAGTTATCAAGAGAGTTACTCGTTGCTTCATTAGAAGATTTTGTATATTTTCACTAATAAAATTAATAAACCAAAAATTTAAAAATGACTGTATTAGAAAACATGAATTTTCTCAATTTTTTTTTCTGGACTTATCCGCATTGGCTTCTGAACCACACTTATATTTTTTACTCAACTAAAAAATTGTCCAAATACAATGATAACTGCTAATTTTAAGATCGAGACTGCTTATTAAACTTTTTCCACTTGCTATCTTTTCTTGTGCTAAAAAGTTTCTGTTCCATTTTTGTACAGAAATTTTATTGTGACTCCAAAACTGGATAATACATAAGAAAGCAAGCCATTCATTTTAATTAAATAAGATATTCAAATTAAAATAATCAACAAACAAGTGTTATTGGAACTTTTCTCTAACGGTTTTTTGCTAATAAATATTGAGGAATATAACAACTAAAATTTTCCACGATCCCACCTATGATATTCGAAACACAAATGATAATTTCAGAGATAGTGAGAGGAGTCTGTTAAATAATGTGTTTGTTAAATGAATTACATTAATTCCGCTTTATATGAATTCCAGAAAATTTTTTAACAGAGTCTCTGAAGATCTTGATATTTTTAACATGTCATTTAATGTTTTTTTAGATTAAATGCATACAACTTTTAAATTCTTTGTTTAATTGATCCTAATTTTGTGTCATGCAACACTGCAATTGGAGTTTCAGTTCTGGACATTTTCTATAAACAAATAAATAATATCCATCTTATAGTTTTTCGAAATATTGTCAAGTATTTTGATAGTCTTACCGATTTTTAAGATTTTGTACAGCATCTTATGTGCAAAGCGTATCGTATTTTAACTTTTCGTTAGACACAACCGTTTTCATCCTTAAATGGTCGTCGCGGATATAAAATCTTTTCTATAATATGTTCATCCAGTTTTGATAATTTTTCCTTTATAATTATAATAATTAGTCAGAATGAAAAGTTAAATGAGTACTCTGTATAAGAAAAAGTCAAACTGCAATGCGTTAAAAATGGTTAATATAATAGATGCAGATTAGTGCATATCTATTAAATGTTGAGACTAACGGAGGTTTAAAACAGTGGCCCAAACATGGACAGAAACTTTTTGCAAGAACATAAAAACAAAGTAAAACCATGTTTTCTCAAAAACAACCCATTTTCATTAGAGACATCTCCTCTAGTGCATTAGATAATGCACTACCGAAACTCTCCCAAATTGTTAAAACACCCTGAAAGTACGCCCTGCCCTCTAATGATAAGGCAAATACCGACCTCCGCCAGGGAGTGACAAGATAAGGGGCCATCCTCAATAAATTGCAGACCCCGTCCTTAATACTGCCCTCTTTTCTTAAATCGGTATCTGCAAGGCATACTTCAAAGGGAACCACTTTCGCTATAAAAACCCTAAAAGAGAGTGCCCACATGGGGTGTGCAAGAAAAGAAATGGTCTAACCACCCCCAAAATTTGTTCTTTTTTCACTTCGAGGGCCGTAAAATACCTGAGGGTGGGTCGGAAAATGGCATTTGTCACCGTTCTTTCGGTAGGTGTCTGACCGCGTCGCAGGTGACAGGGGTTGGTGGTGATTTGTCACTCCTAGTGGCTGTCAGGGGACTCCAGACGACTGTATTGAGTGGAAGTGTGCGCATAAAAGAACCGCTGATTTTGGAGCTAGATACCTACGTGGAAGTTCCAGGAATCGTGGCGGTGGCACAGGTATAGGGGCTATTGCGAAAGGAACCAGAAAATTCCTATCTTTCTTTCTTTTTTTTTTTTTTTATTGTCCAGGAGAAAATCTGTTGACAAATTAGGCAATTCCACCTTACGGAATTGGCGGACAAATCACTTATTCGAAAAGAGAACTTTTGTCATATTGGTAATTCCAGTTTCTGAATAAGGTAGAGCCTCGATTAACAGGGCCTCTTTCAAACGGGGTCTTTGTTTAATCGAGCCGGTACCAGAAAACTGAACCGTGTTTTTCATTTTTTAATAAAATCACCGATCTTTTTCATTGAAAAATGTGTTTAATTCTTCCGTAATTCAATCGAAAAATTCACCCTTCACATCACTGCCAACCCTGGAATAACAATTTCAGCGATCCCTAAGTATAAATAACAAGACAGAACATAAAACCAGTCCCACGATTTTTAGGAAGGTTGCGACAATAATCATCAATATAACCGGTTGTAATACATTATCAATTCTTCTTTATCGTCGCATCGAACAACACTAACAGCCCCGAATCATGGAGCTGCAACTGTATGAAACAGTGTAACTAAAGGAAACATTCTACCTCCTCACTATACTCATATCATAACTCCTCTTGTATATATTTTATGTTATACTCGGATTGTAACCCTCTATGTACCTTTATTATATTCTTCTTTTTCAATAATATAATTATGTTACCTTTTATGAGTTTTTATATCTTATGATGTTTTTTTTTTTTTTTTTACTTTTCAATAAAGTTTCACACATATTCATCCAACCGACAGGCAGCCGTTGAGGCTGCGAGTTCGGGGGTATGCTGTGGTGTTATGTTAAAGTTGGCACTGAAGCCGAATTTCACGATGCGAAGGCATACAAAATGTCGTTATCGGGAGGTGATCATTTATAACTCAAAACGTTATTTAGAGAGAAAAAAAAAACAGTTCTATTCTTAAGCACTTCAATAGTGATGTGAGCAAATTCTAGATATTTTTATTAAAAAATGGCATTGTAAATGTATCGAAAAATTTTGTGTTGTTGAGAGAGGGAAAAATATTCTTTTAAGAACATTCTTAAACAATATTTCGGAAAATGCAAAACAGATTGAATCAGTAGCATTCGCGAATCCTCTTACTAAAATTCTTTCAAAAATATGAATGAAAGAAGATTTATAACTAATAAAAGAGTTTGTTAAAATTCGCAAGTACTACCTCATATTAATATACATGGACCTGTGCACTTATTTTGGAAATTTCGTGTTGTTGAGCGGGGGAAAATATTCTTTTAAGAACATTCTTAAAGAATATTTTGGGAAAAGCAAAAGAAACTGCGAAAATCAGAAGCATTTGCAAATCCTCTTACTAAAATTCTTTCACAAATATGCAAGAAAGAATTTTTATAACTAGTAAAAAAGTTTGTTAAAATTCGCAAGTACTACCTCATATTAATATACGTGGACCTGCGCACTTATTTTGGAAATTTCGTGTAGTTCAGAGGGGGAAAATATTCTTTTAAGAACGTTCTTAAAGAATATTTTGGGAAAAGCAAAAGAAACAGCGAAAATCAGAAGCATTTGCAAATCCTCTTACTAAAATTCTTACAAATATATGAATGAAAGAAGATTTATAACTAATAAATATACATGGACCTGCGCACTTATTTTGGAAATTTCGTGTTGCTGAGCGGGGGAAAATATTCTTTTAAGAACATTCTTAAAGAATATTTTGTTAAAATTCGCAAGTACTACCTCATATTAATATACGTGGACCTGCGCACTTATTTTGGAAATCCTTGTCGAAAGAAAAGAAATCATGATTTAAAAATTTAGCCTCTACTTAACCAAATGTTCAATTATATAAGGTGGTTGTGGTTCCCTTCAGCTCGGATAATGATGTTCTACTGTAATCTAAATTAAGAATGATTTTTTTAATCAAAACTCTGGAGATCAAAGAAAAAACCGTTAACGTGTAAGGTGTCGATATTGATGTTCTAAATAAATTAAAATTTTAATAACAATCACAATATATTTTAATTTTTAATAAATGTTTAGAAATTTTCTTTCTTATGATATTCATTACTGCTTAGTTTAACTTATCGTATTGATTTCAGTTGTTGAGAAAAAATTTTAGTGCGATTTTTTTTCCCATCTAAAATTATTCCAGAATCTAAAGAAATGACATTGCTTTTTTAAATATATCTTATTGAAGTGATCTTTTAACTCCTAAGATAGTACTATAATTGTTGAAAATTTTTTATACCACTAGAAACTTCCGTTTCTAGAATACTTACACAATTTACAGCGTATAGTTCATAGCTTCGTGATATAATGAAGCGCTCATCTTGCTAACCGACTGTGCTCAAAATTTGATATATATCTATGGTTTTGGTAGCAAGACTATTCGTCAGGCCTGTTGTATTTTTTTGAATTATTGTGTTCATATACTCACGGATGAAAAAACAACTCTTTGATGCTTTTAGGATTTCCATACGAGAGAAAATGCATTTCGCTATGAAAGTAATTTTATGCAATTTGATTAATCGAAATGTATAAAATTACTTCTGTATGATTAATCAGCAATGTTTCACAAAGCAAAACTCCGTGGGTAGTCATTCAATAAACGAGGAAAAATAATGGCTTCCGTTATTATTTTTTTATCTTTCAATTAAGATACAAATAAGCTTAAGTGAATCATTTGTTTTCATCATTTGATATTAAAATGGGATCTTGACCCTAGTTAACCAAAAATTTTAAGTAAATTAAGTCCATAGCTGAACAAAAGACTGTCCACAAATTACTCGCAAACTCCCTCACTTTACCTAATTGCGGTCTTCACATACAATTACCATATAAATTGCTTGCATTCAAATTCCAATCATGTCAAAAGTGTTGGTTACATTCTTCACTGGGTGGGAATGCACAGAATTTTCTCTAGAAACTTGCGTGGGCGCGAATGGCAACACCATAAAGAACCGTGAGTCAGCAAAACTATGAGTTAAGGGTGGGGACAGCTTTGACGGTGGTCGAACTCTAGAGTCATGGGCTTAGAATGTGCAAGTAGAACTATGCAGGGGTGTGTTTCTACACGGTGTTCGGGGGAGGACACAGCGTTATCTTTCCCCTTACTCCCAAGTTTTGGACGAAAAGGAAAGAAATGCAATTACTTGTGTTGAGTTAAGGCGTTACTCAGAAGTATGTTTAAGAATGTGTTAGAGAAAAAAAGATATGACAGCGTAAAAAAGTCGGTTTCTTTAGAGTGATGCGACGAAGGACTTGTCAGGGGTAGCAAAAAATGGTGATGAGTTACATGAGGGTGTTTACTTTTTGGGTTTCATGATATGGAAGGAATGTCTCACACATTTTCCATATCATTAAATTTTTTCAGTGAGGAATTACAGCATTATCGATTGTGGTTTCTAAAATTTATTATTCTTTTGATAATAGACCATTACGCAGTTACTTGTTGACAAATTGATTGCATTGCAACTTTCAGGAACGGAGTTTGTAAGATATCTCATCTAAAGTGAGGAGGAGGCCCAGATTAGCCGACACAATCCCGTCTGTTATCCTAGATTGAAAGTTGCCCCAGGTCTGAATTAAATTTCCCGATTACTTATAATTATAAGTATGGTTATTACCATAATTTTTACTTTCTCGTATACGAAGTATACAAAGAGAAAGGATTGTAATCGTCAAAAAACTCGAACTCAAGATTTTGACGAATTTCCACGCTTTAGACCTCCCTGAGTACGAAAAACAACAATTTCGGAATTATGTCTGTCTGTGTGATTGTATGTCTCTGAACACGATAACTCGAAAACTATTAGAGATACAGGGATGAAATTTGGTATGTGGTTTTTAAACATAATTTGTAGGTTTCTATCAAATTTTGGACAAAATCCGCCAACGGGAAGTCTGTCTGTCTGTATGTCCGAAGTCATGCGAACACTATAACTCAAAAACTTGAATAGCTAGATGGATAAAATTTGGTACACAGTTTTATCGTCATGAGTGTAGGTCCGTATAAAATTTTGGGCCAAATCCGTCAACGGGATGACTGTCTGTCGGTGTGTATAATAGCATACTTGTCCAACTCCATGCGCATGCGTAAATGCCTGTGCAAAGAAGGGATACTCCGAAAACTTGACAGTTTGCCAAAAACCAATTCTGGCGGTGAGATTTTGTAAGGAAGCAAACATTTAGGGCGTCTCGTTTTACTTGCGTATTGGAAGCAATCTCTGCGCATGCGCAAGCTATTTAGAGAGCAAGCTATTCTCCTGTTTTCTTCTCAGGCACGCGGAACTTGCATTGCTAGAGTTTGATAAAAAAAAAAAAAATAAATATCGCGAAGTTTTAATGCATGCGTATCTTTTTGAATATGATTCTTCACCTCAATATTTTACTGTACTATAATCAACAATGAAAAACCTTCTGATAGTCATTGTATTCTGGGTTACAGTTGGTTCGAACTTTTTATCAACGCAGGAGGAAAGGGAAATGACAAATGTTTGAAAAGTATACGAGAAAGTTGAGGGGAGGACACTCCCGCTGGTTATTTATTAGACATTATAATTAAATAAACTTTTAAACATGTTTATGCAACATTACAAAATCGATGGCTGTCTCATGGCTACTAGGTACAAGGGCACAGGGCGGTGTTCTGTCTAGTAAGACAAGCCCCAATCTTATTTTTACTTTTAATTTATTAAACATTATAATTAAATAAACGTTTTGGTTCAAAATTGAAGTAAAATCAATAGTAAATTTTTAGGTGCCCTTATATCATTGGTACCCCTATGCTGCGGCCCAATGAGTAAAATGGGTATGGACATGACCCACCTAGTTCATTTAAAAGTTTGCATGTTTCAGCATGAATTTACTTCCCTACTTGAAGAGCCAACTCCTTAGGTGCACCTCCCACAAAGTCACGAATAATCGGCAACAGAGGTGAAAAATTTCTTTAGCTTTGTAAACTCCGAACACTAAAGCATTCCTTCACTTCCATGCCACGCCAAGAATACTATCTTAGAAGTCGTGCCTAAAAATCAACAATGGACCGGAAAAATACAACTATTCCTTTAAACCCGAGCTGAGGCCGGGACTTATCAGGAATACCTGTTGAATGAGACAGAGACCCCTTT
>BGPR01039676.1:0-14223 GCA_013235015.1 Araneus ventricosus
TTCGTATCTATGATATGCTTCGTATCTATGATATGCTTCGTATCTATAATATTTGTATCTATAATATGCTTCGTATCTATGATATGCTTCGTATCTATGATATGCTTAGCATCTATAATATACTTCGTATCTATAATATGCTTCGTATCTATAATATGCTTCATATCTAGAATATGCTTCGTATCTGTAATATGATTCGCATCTATAATATGCTTCGTATCTATGATATGCTTCGTATCTACAATATGCTTCGTATCTATAATATACTTCGTATCTATAATATACTTCGTATCTATAATATGCTTCGCATCTATAATATGCTTCGTGCCTAAAATATGCTTCGTATCTATAATATGCTTCGTATACGAGAAAATAAAAATGGGAGCTTCGGAGGGAGTTGGCTTCTCCTTCTTTAGTAATTTTCTCCTCTTCGGCTACTTCTTAGTCAGGTTGTAGGAAAGATTGAGCAGCATTATGTATAAAGAAAGTAGCCAAAAGAAAACATCATCACTAGCGAATGTGCAATTCTTGTTTCGGGTGATTGATCACTTGGAGGACCTTAATGAAACTCGCAGAAGTTTATTAAAAAAGTTTCACTCGATTTTTTTTTTTTTTTGCTTTCGGCTGGCTTTCATTAAGCGTGAATCTCTTCTTTTGTATGGAAGGAGGGGAAATCCGAAAATCACTTCGACAGCGGGAAAGCCAAGATAATGGACGTGATTCGATGTCCATTATCTTGCTTCCTTCCTTCAGAATATTTACTTTCTGAAAGAATTTCCGTCTTTTAGAAAATAAATTATGATTTGGGGAAAATAAAAATAAACATTTCCTAATCCTTAAAATCAGCTGCCGTTCTTCGCTTTAAAAAATTGTAAGAAGTCATTTTTTTTTTCTGATTATCATGTCATCGAATATTTTCTTAAGCCATTAACTTTCTTGCAATTTTTTCATAAATATAAAGAACTACTTAGAAAATAATAATATATGGCGAAATTTTTTCTTAATAGCTAAATTTTTAATGTTCGAAGAAATGTTTTATTGATTATGGTGGCGCGATTACTAAACTTAGCGGACAAACTATTTCTAGTTTATCAACTATTAAATCTATAGCATCAGCCTGATCGACAGTAACTCGAAGAAAAGATCGGAAGGATATTGCTCATAAGAGATACATGTTCTTTCGAATCTGTGAAATTGCTTTCCTGGCATGTTTGTCTTATGGTAGGAAAAGAAAGAGTTACTGAGTTTCGAAATGGAATGGAAAATATTACGAAGTCATCCTGTACTTCACCCCATCAACCTTTCCCTCCAATAATATCATCCTGCTCAGAACGTTCCGGTACGCATGTAGGCATACTGTACTCGAGCAGATCGTCATTGTAACTTTGGAGGACTCTGATTGGACAAACGAATCTGACGTAACTATGCTTTGCTTGTTTGTTTACCTCTGACCACCCTCTGACTGATTCTTTCAACTAGCGATAGCGAAATGTTCTTTATGTTATACGCTATGGTTGTTCAGAATTCCAATCTTCCCCCTTCTTTTGTAAACTAAATTGTTAAAATCGTTGAAGAGGAAACCATAATTCAAAGCAACCTTAAAAGTGTTTCCGATGTATTTTCATGGATAGAAGAATATGGAAGAACATCGGACATAAAATGGAATCTTCGATCTTCTAGAACATCTGGAACAAGGCTTGTGTGATGGTAAGCAGCAATAATTATTTCAAATCATCACCTTTTAGATCATGTATGTTGTAATTTGTAGTTCTATATCATGCATTATTTCAATACTTATACAGTGGAATCTCCCTATAACGAAATCGCTTGGTTCCAGTTGAAAAATTCGCTATAGAGAAAATTTCGTTATACGGAGATTAGAGATTTTTGCAGTTATTTAAGTAAATTTTACAAACCTTTTAGTATGTGCGATAAGTTCAAAAATATTTAATTATGACTTTCAATTAAAAATGAAGTAATATTTATTATAAATTTGTTAATATTATACTAATTTTTATTATAAAATGCTCAAAAGTGAAGACAATTCACCAATTTAGAGAATAATATGTACTAGTACGGATAAACATAAAATGCGTATTGTCACATCCATTTGCTGTTTCCACCCCCACTCCACCCCAATTCTTGGAATCTTGACCCGCAGAAATGTCGCTCCCTCTGCAGATACCCAGGTCCCCACAACTGCATTACCCTTCACGTAGCATTCTATTGTTATGTGTTATCGCTAGAATGAACAATGCGAATGGTTCCAGAAACAGGCACTTGTGAGCGATTTGTTTGCACAGAAATTAGCAACTTTCTTCAAAATTGACAAAAATCGAAAAGATAAAGGTCTGAAAAAATTCGTTATAGGGAGACAACCACTTCGTTATATGGAGAATATTTTGAATGTTATTTAACATTCCGATTAAAAATTTCGTTATAGGGAGAAATTCGCTGCAGGGAGACTTCGTTGTAGGGAGATTCTACTGTATTTCTCATGGTTTAAGTTAACTATTAAAGTACGAATTTTAATGTTTCAGATCTGAATGAAGCAGTAATGAAGCAAATCTAACGACATTAAATCAAGAAGAATAAAGATTCCCCTTTTGGAAACAAATTCATACAATATCTTCGAGAAAATATTAGCACTCAGAGTTTTAAGAACTATAAACAAGATACGCGTGTCTCACTGTTGATGCGATGTGCAGAAGAGTGACGTCAGATTCGCTTGTCCAATCAGAGCCCTCCAAAGTTACAATGGTGCTCTGCTCAAGTACAGAATGCCTATATGTATCCGGTACTGTTTAAATTACGACTACACCACAGCATAGCACCAAATAAATTCATCTCATAAGTGACATGAAATTACTCACCTGTTTTGAAATAAATTCCCTTCTACATATAGGAGTATACTAACAAGATCATTGTACAGGGGGGGGGGGCTGGCACTTTCGAATATCGGCATCTCTTAGCCATTTTCAAAATATACTTTCAAATGAACGGAGTTTGCGTGGGTTGCACCCCGCGATTCCTGAGGGCTGTCTTCGGCCGAATCCAGAAACAATATGCCTGACATTCAAGATTTACGCCCCCTTTCGAACCGCACCCCACTGAGTGACATATTGCGTTTCGACCTAGATTCGCTGCACTAAACCCTATCTGAGAAGTGCTCATTTCGGAGTTGCGGAATTTCTCGGCCCATTACTTTCGGTTTTTCCGGCAAAAGATTTTCTTTTTCATGTTCGCTCACTCGCAGAACAATCCAGATTTGCAGCACTTCCACAATTTTTGTTTCTTTCCTCCCCTCACCGCCCCGCTCTCTCTTAGTCATTATTAATGACATCCGTTATTTTTAATCTTCGAAAGAAATCCCCAGTGCTTACTCGGGAAAAGAGTTTTGAAGTTTGGTCACGCGAGGGCTTTCTTCATAATCCCTTTTTCATATGCACTCTTATATTATTGTAAATCTTCCGAACAAATAATATTTGATCAATCCGTCGTTTTGCGAGAATTGTGTGTCTCACAACACCCGCGGACATTTCTCATATCACATACTTTTTATTTTATATGCAATGTTCTAATATTTATAATTAAATACATATTTACGTATATTATTATGTATGTATGTATTTTCTACAGTCGGACCTCTATTGAACGAAGTCGCTAAATCCCGAAAAAAAATTCGTTATATGGAAAATTCGTTAAATGGAAATTCACCTTTTAAAATACTTTAAGCTACACAAGACAGATTTTAAATTCATAAAGAATAAATATAAATAAAAAACTAATTAATCACATTTTTATTTTGTAAATTAATATCTGTTTTATATATTTTACCCATCGAAAGAAATCTGCAAGGAAAATTAGAAAAATCAAAACATTGTCCGGGAATACAATCTATTTTCAATTAAAAAATAATTTGATATTAAAATTAATGAATTTTAGCATTTTATCATACGAGGGTTTGTTGATTTCTGCATCATAATCATTTCCATCTTCATCATCTTCGTCTTCATCGCAATTCATTGCTGTATTGATTTTATTTTTCACACTGTCCACTTCAAAACTGCCTCATCAGCATCTTCATAGACACATGCTTTTAAACGTTTTGAACAAGACTTCGATGGATCATAATTTTGTATCTTATCACGATTTTTTTGTTATGGTTGATAAGCTGTTTGGAGGAATACCAAATTTTAAAGCAATATCCTTTTTCTTCACGCCTTTATCCACCTTATGAAGAATTAAATTTTCTTCTTTGATGCTCAAGTACTTTCGCTTTGACATTTTCTAAGTTCACAGTCATTTATCACCATAAAATGTGTTAAAAGAAAGAATAAGTTTGAAATATTCAGAAATATTTTGAGAAATAGGAAGAAAAAAAAATACTGGATCACAAGAAAAAGTTCGCTAAATAGAGAATGCACTTCGCTATTTGGAGATTATTTTATGAAGAAACTCGCAAAGTGTTCTTGGTTCCAAGGAAAAGTTCGCAAAATGGAAGAATTCGTTAAATAGAGGTCCGACTGTACTTTCTATTAGGAAAAGGAATGGGAAAAACCCTGAGGAGCAAGATTGTTTTTAAAAACGGGGTTTTTTTTCAAACACCCTACAATCGGCATACCGCCATCAATTCCAGCACTGAAAGGTGACATCCGCCAATATGTGTCTGCCAAACCGTAATAAGTGTTCCTTAAAGCTGCGGACGGTGTTGTGCCGTTTAAACTATCTCTTAGACAAATAAAAAACTATTCAAACATTCCTTTTGATGAAAACCTCATCTTCATTCTTCTTTATTCGTTTTCGAATTATTAATTGTTAAATTTTTTCCCAACTTCCACTCGGATCATCGGGTATCTCGGGGGTTGTCCTTTACGTTCATATATGGATTAATATAACAATAAATGCTCCGAATATAATGTCCTCTAATTAAGAAGTTAAATGAGTTTGTAGGTGAAAGGGGTTAATTAACTCCAGCAAATCGTCTTTGCATGAATAATAATTTGCCTGACCACTCAAAACTGAGTCCTTCATTACAGCTAGAGCAAATTCATTCTCGTCGCACATTCATAGTTACGGACTCATCCATTTATTTTAATGCGCACTGCTGTCAACTCAGTGTCAACTCTCCACGCATTACGGGCTCCTAATGAGCCGTCATAGATCCCATTCAAATGGCTCGCTCGGAACTACCGCATTTCCCCTCGAAGATGCGAGGTTTCTGCTTGGGGGGTTGCATAATACAAAAGATAGCTCATTTATAAAAGAAAAATGGGTATAACTAAGGATAGTTTCAATTAGTTTATTCCTACTTTTATTTCGCTTTTTTCTCCTACTAAAAGTACTATATATTTTGTAAAATAACTAATAAAAGCAGTTTTCAACATACTTTTGTTGAAGTATAAAAAAATAGCATTTCTTTCATTATTTATGTTCTCTTGCTAAATCTTTAATTCTTTATTCATTATTTTAAATATTATGAAATATGGAAATGACTTTTCTCTCGAATTCTCTATCATATTGCACCCTTGGTATCGGATTAAATTTGAATTAAAATCCATTGATGTACTAACAATTAAATTCTGAAAGTAAAAATAAATAACGCAATGTTATCAAAGCGTCACAAGTGTCAAGAATTTTTGATCTCTAACATGTCAAGAAGCGGGTAAAAGATTGATTGAAAAATTTCATCTTCGCAGACATGAAATAAGTTATGTAAAATTAAAGTGTTTAAAAATGTTTTTTCGTACACAGAAAGATCTGAAGCGTTTAGATCCATCAAAATTTAGAGGTTGAATACTTTTCGTCATAAATGCTTCGTATCAGAGAAAGTAAAATGGGAACTTCGGCGGGATTGGCTTCACATTCTTTATTAATTTTCTTCCCTTCGGCTACTTCCTAGTTACGTTCTAAGAAAGATTGAGCAGCGTTATTTATAAACAAAGTAGTCAAAAGAAGACATCATCACTAGACAATGGGAAATTCTTGCTTCGGGTGATTGATCACTTGGAGGACCTTAATGAAACTCGCAGAAGTTTATTAAAACTGTTTATTCGATGTTTTTGCTTTCGGCTAACTTTCATTAAGCGTGAATCTCGTCTTTTGTATTGAAGGAGAGGCCATACAATGATCAATTTGACAGCGGGAAAGCCAAGATAATAGACGTGCTTCGATATTCATTACCTAGCTTCCTTCCTTCAGAAAATTTACTTTCTAAAAGAATTTCCGTCTTTTAGAAAATAAATTATGATTTTGGGAAAATAAAAAAAAACATTTCCTAATCATAAAAATCTGCTGCCGTTCTTCGGAAAATAAAATTATAAGACGTCATATTTTTCTGTTTATCTTGTCTTCAAATATTTTCTTAAGTTAAGTTAAACTTTGCTGCAATTTTGACATAAATATAAATAACAACTTAGAAAATAATAATATATGGCGAAATTTGTTTCTTAATAGCTAAATTTTTAATGTTTGAAGAAAAAATGTTTTATTGATTATGGCGGCGCGATTACTAAACTTACCTAACAAAATATTCCTAGTTTATCAAATATTAAATCTATAGCATTAGTGTGATGAAGTAGATCATTAGTCAAAGAAGGAAGATAGGAAGGATATGGTTCATATGAGATACATGTTGTTTCGAATCTATGAAATTGCTTTCCTGCCATGTTTGTCTTATGGTATGAAAGAAGGTTTTACAGAGTTTCGTAATGGAATGGAAATCAATGATCCCTGGACTTGGCGACAATCTTTGCGGCCATTTGGTGACTTGGCGACTTTGTCGACAAACTAAAGGTTCTAGAAAATACTATAATTAGGGCACTATCTCTATTAGGAACGGAGATATAGATACCTTTCTAGAGAATTCCATGTGATGTCACGCCCTATGGGAAAGCTATGGATACCTGGCTATACATGGAGGTACTGAAACAAGTGAATGTCTTTGGAATCAATCTCTTTGGAGTTCTGTGCTTCGTGTTTGACTTGGTCAGCTGTTAGACGCTGAACGCTATTGACAGTGCTCTTTTTTGTTTTTATCAGTGATTTGGTGTCTGCTTGTGTTGCTAATTTGAACAAGTGCTGCTTTTCTTGTTATTTGTGCTTCATGTTTTCTATAATATTCCTGCAATAAAGCGTCCTTTTCCAATATCCAGCTTCTCGAACTGATTTAGTGTACGTTTTTCGTCGCAATATTTACAATTCTAACAATAGAACTATATGACAAATCTCATTTATCTTGATCGTCACATTTTTGAGTTATCTCTTTTACCTGTATACATATCAACAGACAGATTGGCTTCCGTAAACAAATTTTCTCGAATATTTAAAAGAAATTGACATTGTTATTGTAGCGAAAGCTTTTTGGAAAATAACTCTTGTAGTTTCTTGAAAGACCTGGATATAGTCACGAAGTGGATAAATTGAATAAAAATTGTTTTTAAACACACACCGTGATATTTGTAACAAATAAAAAACATATATATGTTTTCAGAATTCCAAGAGAATTATTAAAATATCTAAAGAAAATAAATTAATTAGATAAAAAAATCGTTTGGCCATAAAAGAAATTAATTTTAAAATATCGTTTGGCTGTAAAAGAAATTAATTTAAAAGATAAATACTTTTAAAAAGTTATAATATGGTGGAATCGCTATATTTATCTTTTGCTAATGTTGCCTATCAACGGAGAAGAAGAATTATGATTTAAGACGGAATTCGATGTCGAGTGTGATGTAAGTGTATGTGTTTCTTTTAAAGGTTTGTGCAGTGGAAGACGTCAAATAAACATTTTATTTTTGATAAAGAAGGCTCCACGATTCTTCATGCTATGCTGAAAATACATTACAACACTTTTATTAATTAATGTACTACAGAGTAGAATTTTTTTATTTTTGTTATTTTCTATTTAAAGTCTTGAATTCGTACCTCAATGTTAAAAGTTCTAGCCGTCTTTGTCGACCATCTGTTCCATTGTAGTATATATAGCCTGTGGCGATGCTTGGAACTTGGCGATATAAATTGGCGAATTGGCCATTGTATAGGCTGAAGGACTCTGCCAAAGTTTCATTTGCGATATTTCTCGAAAATGGAGGGTGGCGGATGACCATTGATGACGTATCTAGAGGTCATAAGCTTCCAAATGAAATAAAAGTAGTTGAAATCGGTCCTTTTTCTTGGACAAATATTCTGAATATATATATATATATATATATATATATATATATATATATATAGTTATATAATTTTTAAACCATTAAAACTCAAATAACATTTTCATCAAATACACCTATTAAGCCTGCATTTAAAATTAAATACAAAAACCAATATAACCTAATATTATTCACACAATGAAATACAGAAAGATAATAAGATTAAAAACTATTACTATAAAAAATCAAATATGGAATTCCAACGATCAAATGCCAATCGACCTTAGGAATCGATTATGTCACATTATTTCGAAATTTATAGGCGGCAATCTTCTGTGAGGGCCAATTGTTGGAAAAAGACAACAAATATAGGAGTAAATCTCCGAAATATATTAAGAAAAGAACGAGAAAATTAACTAAATGTTTACTGATTCAAAGTCATAGCAATAAATGCCAAAAGCTAAATACGAAATACAGTTTTGCATTTATTGTGAAAATATTATAACTAAAATATGTTATATATACTATATTAAATCATCATTAATAAATTAAGCTATAAATTTATATTTTTTTAAAAACGTTATATTAACCTATTTATTTTGATAATATCTCTAAAAAATGATGTAATTCTTCGTATTATCATTTGCAAACTAATTCTAATAATAGTGGCGCAATTACCTATGTTTTATGTACTAAAGTCTAACTGAATTCAAAGGATATGAAAATTTCAAATTAATCAATTCTAATATACTATTAATTTAAAGGTGTTAATAATTTTTTGTTAATATAAGCAAGCATCTTTGTATCTATAATTCGCCACTTCTTCGTATAGGAGGATATAAAAATTGGAACTTCGGCGGGCTTCGGCTTCTCCTTCTTTATTAAGTTTCTTCTCTTCGGCTACTTCTTAGTCACGTTCTAAGAAAGAAGAAAGATTGAGCAGCGTTATTTATAAAGAAAGCAGCAAAAGAAGATGTTGTCACTATCAAATGTGCAATTCTTGCTTCGGATGATTGATTACTTGGAGGACCTTAATGAAACTTGCAGAAGTTTATTAAAAATGTTTCATTCGATTTTTTTTTCTTTCGGCTGGCTTTCATTAAGCGCGAATCTCGTCTTTTGTATTGAAGGAGAGGAGATCCGAAAACTACTTCGACAGCGGGAAAACCAAGATAATGGATGCCCATTACCTTGCTTCCTTAATTTAGAAAATTTACTTTCTAAAAGAATTTTCCTCTCTTAGAAAATAAATTATGATTTCTGGAAAATAAAAATAAACACATCCCGATTGTTAAAATCTGCTGCCCTTCTTTGGAAAATAAAATTATAAGAAGTCATTTTTTTCTGTTGATTATGTCATCAAATATTTTCTTAAGCCATTAACTTTGTTGCATTTTTGTCATAAATTTAAAGAAAAACTTGAAAAAGAATAATGAATGGCGACATTTTTTTAATTAATAGCTAAATTTTAATATTTGTAGAAAAAAATGTTTTATTGATTAACGCGATTATTAAACTTAGTAAACAAAATCATTCTAATTTATCAAATATTAAATCTATTATCTATAACTGGACTCAATCAGATCAAGAGACAATGAAGACTGGAAGGATATGGTTCACATGAGATACATATTTAACCAAACATACATACTACACATAACTAAAATCTGCTGTCGTCCTTAGGAAAATAAAATAAGAACTCATTTTTTTTTCCTCTTTAAAATGTTGTGAAATATTTTCTTAAAATCTTAACTTTGTTTCAGTTTTGTAATAAATATAAAGAACAACTTTTAAAAAAAGAAACGTCTGTCGATATTTTTTTTCTTAATAGCTGAATTTGTAATGTTTGAAGAAAAAATATTTTATTGATTATGGTGGCGCGAAAGCTAAACCTAGCGATAAAAACAATTGTATTTTATGAAATAGTAAATCTATAATTGGATATCAATCAGATCAACAGACAGTTAAAAAGAAGATCGGAAGGACGTGGTTCATTTGAGATATACAGGGCGATTAAAAAATACGTGGCCAAACTTTAAGGGTGTGTTAGACATACGATATGCTTGCAGAATCTCATAGGAACATGGGTGCCCAAACGCCATCTGGCGACAGCAGATGGCATTAAATTTTGAACAGCGCTGGCTAAAATGCCGCTAACTTTCTGAATATTAATGGTAACGAAGGAGTATTTATATAGTTCTGAATTTATGACAGAAAAAAAATTGCGCTACCTCTCGCGCATGCGCAGTAAAAAAATATCTAATACAAATGCTAATATCTCTTTTACTATTCAATATATTTACATGAAATTTTGATACAATGTTTCTTTAATATATTGCCACGTACTCCGTAAGATTCATAAAATTCCAAGGAACACCCTGCAAGTTAGAAACAAAAAACATGCTGGAAAATTTGCGATTTTTAAAAGAAAACTTTATATTTTCCGAATATTCGTGCTATTTTTACGAAACTCCATGTAAAAATTCCGCGCATCACAGAAAAGATATGATGAAAGTTTCAAAATATTTCCAGCTTTCTGCGAAGCGCGGTGAGCCAAAATCCCTCTTAGAGTTCATCAATTTCTGGTCCGTCCCATGAATGCCCTCGTGGCAGAATCCTTGGTGTAAATTGTGAGTTACAACCTGTTCTTTATATGATCGAAGTTCGAGGGAAATTCATCCAGCCTTTCTGGAGATATTCGAAAAAATGTGCATTATCAGCTTCCTGTGAAGCAGCTGGAGGTATTTGCATGTGTCTGACCAAACTTTAAGGCCGAATACAGAAGCAAATTTCGTATATTTTCGAATATCACTCGAAATGCTGGATGCATTTCCCTCGAACTTCAAACATATTAAGAATAGGTTATAACTCGCAATTTACACAAAAAATACGGTCACGAGGGAATTGAGGGGGCAGACCAGAAGTTGATGAACTTGAAGAAGGATTTTCGCTCAAACCGCATTAAATAAAAACAAATAGTAGTTTGAAACTTTCATCAATTCTTTTGTGTAATGTGCTCAATTTTAACGTGGATTTTCGTAAAAACAGCACGAATATTCGGAATGATATAAAGGTTTCTTTAAAAAATCCAACTTTTTCCGCATGTTTCTTACTTATAACTTTCAGATTGTTCCTCGGCATTTTATGACAATTTCAAAGTATGTGGCAATATATTAGAGAAATATTATTAGAAAACTTTATGTAAATACGTTGAATAGTAAAAGAGATATTAGCATTTGAAGTAAATAATTTTTTACTGCGTATGCTCGACAGGTAGCGTAATTTTTCTTTCACAGCTTCAGATCTATATATATAGTGCAACTTATATAAAAACACCGGTTGAATACCGTTAATATTCAGAAAGATATCAACATTTAATCCGGCGCTGTTTAATGTGTAATGCCATCTGCTGCCTCCAGATGGCGTTTGCGCACCCATATTTCTATGCGATTCTGAAAGCTTATCGTATTACTTACCATTAAGGTGTGGTCACTTTTTTAATCATCCTGTATAATTACAATTTTAATAATCGATTCACATGCCAAATCTCATTTATCTAGATCCTCTCATTGTTGAGTTATCGTGTGTATATGCATACATACCGACAGACTAATTGTCTTTCCATAAACAAATGTCGTCGAAGATTTGATAGAAATCTTCGTCGAAAATTTGATAGAGATTTTCGACGAAAATTTGAAACATTTCGACGAAGATTCATCGAAAATTTGATAGTTTCATTGTTGAGACAGCTTTTGGAAAATAAATCCTGTATTTATCTCAGCAGATAGGGAAATATTCACACAGTGAATAAATTTAATAAAATCATTTTTTAAACACACACTTTTATTAGTGTAGTGAAAGCAGATTTTTTTATATTTTACTTATTTTCTACTTTTATATTTTTAATTTACAGTTCATTGTTATAAATACTAGCACATAAGCACATAAATATGCACAGAGTAGAATTTCTTTTATTTTAGTTATTTTCTATTTAAAGTCTTTAAATGGCAGTTCAATATAAAAAAGTTCTAGCCGTCTTCGGCGACCAGCTGTTCGTCCGTGATATTAATAGTCTGTGACTATGCTCGCAACTTGGCGTAATAAATTGGCGACTTGGCGGCTCTATAGGGTGAGGGAGTCTGACAAATATCATTTTGAGATATATCTCGAAACTGGAGGGTGGTGAGTGGCAGGCCACTGATGATGACATACCTAAGTGCCATAAGCTTCCACATGAAATGAAAACTGTCGAAATCGGTATAGTGGTTGGGGCTGAGGGACTGGTCCTCTGGTTTTGCCAATTATTTTAAATATTTAGATTATATATCTTGAAATAAATTTTTTCACAAATTCATTACCACGCGACGCCACTTTATGAAATCAAAATTTAATTAATAGATTAATTGATAACACAGGTTTGCAACGAAAAAATTGTTTGAATAATAATGATTGTATTTTTTATAATTTTTTGCGATGCTTATTACTGGAAAAATAATTAAAAGTTCCATCACGTACAGTTTTATCACACATCACCAGTCTAATATTGTATATTTAAGAGATCATAATATTATTTGTATAAATTTATTAAAAATATCTAGAGATTTTAAATAATAATTTATTCTATTATGTCTTTAAATGTGTTTATATATTACTGTTTTTCAATTTCTACTATTAGTTCGCACTCTCCCTATATATATCTATTTATATATCTTGTTCAAATTTTCAATCGTTAATAGAATTCTTCTTATTCTTCCACTCAAGTTCAAATACATTTTTTTAAACTTGCAGTGGATGACACTTGATGTTAATACAGTCTTTTCAAATATTAATTCATTAATTAAATTTAAATAATTAATTTTAGTTTTATATGGGAGAAAGCATATGTCGGCTTGAGTCGTTTGGTTCGAATTTTTCTCAATAGATGGAGCTAGGTTTGCCAGCTTCTCGACCTAATATCCTTTGTTTTCTGGTATGTTCACGAAGCCGTCATTTTTTCATGTATTTTTGTCAGAGGGTAATGTAGATTACTTTCTTTATTCTCTCTATTGGATATATTAAAAAAGACTTTATGAAGTTTTTCAATTCCTACTATTAGTTCACACTCTCCCTATATATATAAGATATTTAGCAGGATATAAATTTAGGAATAAATACCGTCAGTGACGAAGCGTGTAGATCTCTGACCTAACAATAAAATTAAAAAAAAAAATTTTTTTATATTATTTGTTTTAAAAAGAACGGTTACTTTTTTAAAGATACCAGATCACTGCTCAAATATAAACAAAAAGTTCAGACATTTGCGTTTCTACACAAAAACTAAAACTATGCGAAAATGTTTAATTTGTCTTCCGCGCAATTCGGGACTTTTTATCTCCCTGAGTGAGAACTACTGGCAATTTTTTCGTCTCGTTATAACGAGTCTCCAGCAGATACTATATTAATCAGAGAACCTGAAAAAGGTGTTTCAGAAGTAAAGTACTTCGACCAAAAAAAAAAAAACGAAAAGAATAATTTTGTCTGTTAAGCCAGTGATATTTACTGTTAAAATCTTTTTCATAATTCCAGGCTTAAAAAAACTTTCGAGATTAATTCTCGAGATAAATTACTTCCACCCCGCAAATCACTAATTAATTATTTTTGTTTTTCAGGCTGAAAGTTGGAAAAGTTCTAAACTGACACATGAACTAAAACCAGTCAATGGATTCAAGGACTTTATGCATCAAAAATAGACGTCTGTAATTTTTTCGTCTGCGGATTCAATGATTTTATACATCAAAAATAGATGTCTGTAATTTTTTCGTCTGTGAATTCCTGGGATTTCTGAGAAAAATTTTGAACCGTGGCTTAATTAGAAAAGAAAAATATTTATAAATTAACGACTAAAAATTCATTAAAAGAAAAAGATATCCACTTTTTCACAGTAATAAAAGTATGTTCTTATTAAAGGTTTTTTTAAATTTTGCTAAAATTTACACCGATCGTCTTCTTATGAGAAAATGTCAGAAGAGAAAATAATGAATATTTGAGCAACTCAATAGTTCGAAGTTCAAACTTCTACGAAATAAAACAGAAG
>BGPR01039677.1:0-14223 GCA_013235015.1 Araneus ventricosus
ACCGCTCAAAATAACTATTTTTTAAATAACCGGTTTTCGTTTTTTTTAAATAAAAACATTGCCGTTTGTAGTTAGATTTTTTGATTAATATTGTTTTCACAGGAAATCAATCCGTTGGCCAGAATTTATCTGTTCATAAAGACTCTTTCAGTAATCCGCCAACCAACAGAACCCTCGAAGAAGCTGTTGTCGTTGATTGAAGATGATGAAATTCAAAACTTCATAACTTGGTAAATTTTAGTCTAATCGAACCTAAAATCGAGTCTATCTTCCGATCCGTTTTTTTTTTTACCCGGTTATTGGATTTTTTTAAAAAAATAAGCTGTTATAACGGGGATAAAAAAAATAACCGAAAAAAAGCAGGTTAACCGAAACAAAAAAAAACACCCGGTTTTCGGTTAAAACTGATAGGTTTTTCCGATCCCTAATTCTGATGGGACCGCAATAAAAGTTGGATTTACCCAAAAATTAAATTTAAGAAAAACCGAGTCTGAAAATGAGTACAATACGAGAAAACGAGAATCTTTAAACTAAAAATGGCAGTAAACATTTAAAAAAAATATTCAATAGTTTTATAATAAATAATACATAATTAAGAATTAAACAGTAAGCAATTTTAATAAATAAACAGTATGCACCACTTTTAAATAAAACTCCACACTTTGAATGAAACTTCAAAATAAATGACGGAATTCACATGCTCAAAGTTTTATTTTAATGAGAAATGCTTTATTCCTTTTATTCATTGAATGCATTGTACAGCTATAAAGTTATATTTCTAGTGAATTAAGGGCCTTGAAAAATTATTCCTCAGCGATTACTGATGGCACAAGGTATGGGCGTATTTAACTAACAAAAACAGTTAAAAAATAAAAATAAATTTTAGGTTTGACTCGAATTAACCAAACGAAATTCGGCAGATAGCTGATATTTTAACATTATGCTGTTCGTGGAAAGTAAACATTTTAACGAGCTGCAAAAATAGACAGACGATTTATTTTTAAATCGAATTGAATTGAAACGTTGAATCCTTTTGATCCGCGAACGTGTTAATAGGAAATTCTATGTATAAAAGAAAAAATTCGAATTACCGAGAATTCAAATTGAAAGCATTCCAATTAGTTCAACTGTATTTGCCTGTCATTAATCTTTTAAAAAATAAATTCTGTCCCTATTCTGTCGGAACATTTCGTCGTTCCCATTTTTCATTTTGTTCTAGTTCTTTTCAAACGCATGCTTTTATTATCGTGAGATTAATCTTCTCACTAAAAATAATAGAAATTTAAATTAAAAGGAAAATAAATTAAAAGAAACAAAAAGTAAACAATAATAATAATGAAAACAATAAACGTTTTTGCGCGCAAACACAGCAACAAAAAGTAGTTGCTTCAACAGAATTTTTTTAAAAATAATACAACAAAAACTATAGAATAAAAATCAAAGATTCTCTGATACTTAGAACACTTTAATTAGAAATTATTCAAAATGGAAAGGAACTAAAATTGCGCATTCATCAGAAACAACACGTCATTTTTAGTTCAAAAAGAAAAAAATTTTCTGTAGAAAGGAATGACAAAAAGTCAAAATTTATTCCTTTCTGTGGTCTTCTCACTAAAACTTACTCTTAAAACTGCGAAGGACGGCTGTGTCACAAGCCCCCCTCCAATAATTAAATACAATTTAAAAGATTGAATACGCTGTATTATGCAAGTTTGTCTTTCAAAAATATCAAATAACAAATTTCCCTGAGCTGTTTCGTTTGAAATCAGAAATTAGATTGAAATAGATTCAGCAAACAGAAGTAACCTTAGTAGCATTTCTTCTTTAGATTTTGTTTTTAATCTTTATTAGGGGAGAGTGAGGTAAAACAGGGTACCCTTGATTCTGGCGCTATTATTTTTCATATCTAGGACAGATACTGAATGACACTCTACTAGTCAAGAAAAAGGAACAGTCATAGTGGCCGTGTTGTAACTGTTGAATGCACTGCATCTGTGAAGGTTTATTTGTTTTAAGACGTCTACTGTCTCATTTGATTCAAAATTGTCATTACTTAAAAATCATTACTGTTATAAAAACTATATTTAGTCCTGCTTATAATACGTTTACTAAGGATTTATACCCTATCAAACAATAATTGCGCGGTTTTATTTCGTTTTTTTATAACCTCTGCACTCGGGGTAAAACCGGGTACTCCAAGTGGCGTAAGGCCGGGACTGTCAGTATTGATGATTTCTCCGATGAAAACACATCAGACATTGATTGTTTCTATTTTAATGATGGAATTTCTAATTTAAATAAAGAAGATGGGTTAATCCAATGTAAAAGCTGTCTGCCCACGAAAGCTGCAGTGGCGCGGAGGAAGAAGACAACCGCTTTACATGTGAATTTTGCAACTAATATTCTGGAATTGTCATATAAAATAAAAATGATTGCAACTTTTCCACTGAAAATCGAGTTTTCCTAATTTCCCATAACGTTAACATGGGTACCCGGTTGTACCCCACTAGTGGGGTACAACCGGGTAGTTTCCCCTTTTTTATATAAAAAAATCATTGATAAAAAATAATAAAAATGTGACTTTTCTGATGGAAAGATATATTGTATTCCGATGAACAATGAATATTTTAATAAAATTTGACAAGCTCTCTGTCGAATATTTTAGCTACAACAGACCTTCGAACTTTAGCTACCCGGTTTGAACCCACTTTAACCTATACGCTTTTATTTAACGTGACTCGTTTCATGTTTGTAAAGATGGAGTTTTGAGACCGATTTTTCGTTCCCTTCCTGGTGCGATAGAGTTTTAAAATTTTGTACAAGTATGTATTCTCGATGATAGTGCAATGTTTTATTATTTTCAGAGCTTAATTCTAAGGTGGCCAATCTTCCTCCTTTTGCAAGTTCTGTCCTCTTTTTCGATATTTAGAAACTAATCTGTAAATCTCCGTATTCGATCGATGCTAATCGGATTTTTTCAGTTGCTAATGATTTTTGGGCATGGGAGAAATCGAGATTTATACTCTACAGCAGAGTTTCCCAATCTGTGGTAGGCGTACCCCTGGGGGTACGCGAAGAACCAGTTGGGGGTACACGAACTCAAAGTCGGTAATGGCGGACAGAATAAAAACATAATAGATGAAACCAGCGGGAGTGGCCTCCCCGAAACTTTCTCGCATACTGCCAGTAATGTGGGGTGGCTAAACACCCAGTGGGTAGGTAAATATTCTTGGGTATTTACCTAAGGCCTGGCTATTTTGAGAAAAAAATTATGAATGGTGGTTTGCAATGAAACATATCAAATTCATGAATTCCTGAAACTTAATATTTTGCAAAAAAGAATTGCGTATGTTCGCAACCGAGGTACCACAACTTTACTTAACGTTTTTGAGTAAGACATTTAACTACAGATATCAAGCAAGATTTCACCATACCTTCCATCTGGAGAAATGTCAGAATGAAGTTTCTTTTTGGGGGTTGCCATAATTTCCGAAGCGCGTGTTTGCGGCTCGCTACAATTTCCTTCGTAGACCGCCAGGGTCAAACGCCAACCATAGTAACTTAAGTAAAATAAGTATGCGATTATACAGACATACAGACAGTCAACCCTTTGTCGGATTTGGCCCAAAATTTTATACGGACCTACATTCATGATGATAAAACTGTGTACCAAATTTTATCCATCTAGCTATTCAAGTTTTTGAGTTATAGTGTTCGCATGACTTCGGACATACAGACAGACTTCCCGTTGACGGATTTTGTCCAAAATTTGATAGACACCTACAAATTATGTTTAAAGACCACATACCAAATTTCATCCCCGTAGCTGTATTAGTTTTCGAGTTATCGTGTTCACAGACAGACAGACATAATTCCAAAATTGTGTTTATCGGACTCGGAGACGTCTAAAACGTGGAGATTCGTCAAAATCTCGAGTTCGAATTTTTTGACGATTACAATACTTTCTCTTTGTATACTTCGTATACGAAAAAGTAAAAAGAATAATAAATTATTACAATACTGGTTTAATTTGTTTTGGCGTTGAACTAATATTATTGTAAAAATGGAATAAAATGTAAAATTAAAAATAAGTCCAACGAATCTTATTAATTCCAATCATTTGACTCTTAAGCTTACCTAAGTCCGCTGATAAAAACTTATGTTCATAGACAGGTGGTTGAAGGGGGGATATGACAGTAATAGGTACGTGAAAATGAAAAGACTGATCAAGGGTTACGCGAGCGAAAAAAGGTAGGGGACCTCTGCCTGCCTGCAGGGTTCCCACGGTCCTTGAAAACTACTTGAATTTTATTTGTCCTACTCAGTGCCCTGGAAAAGTAGTTGATTTTTCGTTGGGTCCTTGAAAAGTAAGCAAAATGTTAATCTAATATTTTTTGGGACAGAAGAAAAAACCAGTTTTTGACTTGGTTTCGCCTTGAGAATTCCACCACCCAAAAAGTAAGGGTATGTTATCAACTATCGATCTTTTCTGTCTTTGTATATTCAGAGACACCTTAATTTTTTAATACAGTAAAAGCTACAGAGGGTATTTCTCCATCGAATGAAATAGCCCTGCAATTATTCTAATGTATTTAACGGATTAACATATAGTTAATTTGATTTAAATTTATAATTTGCATTTTTATGTCTAAAAGATGTAATTTTATGGTCCTTAATTTTCTTAAAAAGGTCATGGAAAGTCCTTAAAAAGTCCTTGAATTTTTTTTCCCTCAAATAAGAGTCTAGCTGTGGCATGTGCAGTAAAATTCAATATGAAGGATATTTCCAATATATTGACAAAAAATATTCATTTAGTGGCAAAGTACTCATTTAAATAATAATTAATAGGCATATAAGTGTAATTTGAATATAAAATGTTACAAATATTTTTATTGCGCGTTTATCATATTGTCATTATTCTGTATTGTTGTTGCAATGAATATAATGCTTCTTTTATTGAGAATATTTTTTCATTCAATTAATATATGTCCTCCTTTTCTTTGTAAAACGTTTGTTCACCTTATTAGTTATCAGTTAATCAATTAATTAAATTAAATTTTGATTCCATACCAGAGGCGCCATCTGGTTATGGATTTGAGAAAAGACTGATTTCAGAATTAAGTAGCATTAATAACAATGAATTATAAATTAAAGACAAAAAAGGAGAAAACAATTTTTTAAAAATTCTTCATTTTAGGTAGAGTAATAAAAATGTGTTTTTAAAACTTTATTTATTGAATTTATTTAACTTTAAACTAGAATTATTTTCAAATCAAAACTGTCGTTTGGGGATATAAAAAAAACCATGCAGAGGTAACAAATGAGATTCGATCAGGAAATAAGCTCTCTATTTTTAGCATCTAATTCAAGGATAAAAGGTATACTTCCTCCAAATCTGTGTAATCAGTTCCATAATTTTCTGTTTTCTGCTGCAGGAAGATCACCTTAATCCAAATTAATTCCAGCTGATTAAACTGGACATTTTGAATTTTTGAAATTTCATTTAATTGTTCTCATGTTGGTATAACACAAAGCACAACTTTATGTATGCTGAGTATACAAAGAGAAAGTATTGTAGACGTCAAAAAATTCGACATCTAGATTTTGATGAATCTCCACGTTTTAGACCTGAAAGGGGAAAAAATAATAATAAAAAAAATCCCTTTCTGGAATTATATGTTTGTAAACACTATTATTTAAACTCTGTGTGAGCAGGGCCTGATTTCCCATAGGACCAACCTAGGCCATGGTCTAGGGTAGATTATGATGAATCTCCACGTTTCAGACCTGAAAAGGAGAAAAATAATAATGAAAAAATCCCATTCTGGAATTATCTGTTTGTGAACACGATTACTTAAACACTGTATGAGCATCTCCAGTTTTCCTATAGTGGATAAATTAAAGTTATTACTTTATTATTGTAAAATAATTCTATTTTTATAAAAATTTCTAATAGCTGGGATAGAATGACCACTTAATTGGTGGAAAAAAAAAAAAAAACCCTGAAAATTTTCCAAGATTGGCAAGAAAATATCTTTCAACTCCTGGAATTGTAGTATACTGAACACTTATTTTCTGAAGTATGAAACCAAACAGAGCAGACTTCTTCCTGAAAATACTGAACAATTATGGTTCTTGCAGCATAATTTCGGGCTTTACAAATCATAAATGATACACAACATTATTAAATACACTTATGTACTATGCAATTTAAAATTGGGTAAAGGTTATCAACCAATGATAAAAGATATCATCTTGGCGTCTCGCTCATTTCTATAACTGGATGAAAAACATTTTATTAACTAATTCCTAAACTATTGAAAATTAATTAACCCTTATTTCCCGAGAACACGAGCAATATAGTTTAGTTAGACAGCAAGCAGTAGATGGCAGCTGAAGGCAGGAATTACAATTTTTTAATTGTCGATTAAATTAATTAAGCTATTTTAATTAATTAAAGTTTGACCCAATTTCCTGGAGTTATTCTGCACCAGAATGTATCTAATGATGCCGAAATAAAATTGAAAAGTTGTTAGTAAATTAACACGTTCGTGGACAAAGCGGCATATGCCGCTCTACTTGCTGGGACAAAGCGTGATATCACGTCCAAGTTCGTCACAAGCTAAAACGCAAAGCGCTGTACGCCGCTCTACTTGCTGGGACAAAGCGTGATATCACGTCCAAGTTCGCGACAAGCTGAAACGCAAAGCGGTGTACGCCGCACATTTTTGTACACGAAATGCTATTCAAGCAGCTCAGGTGTCCCAGCAAATAACATTAGCTAGATGGCCGCGAACGTGTTGATTCGGTCAATAAAGGGTTAAAGAGGTCAATGATTTAAGCTATACAGAAATCACCACTACGCTACAGCACCCCTACCGTGATAATGCCGCTAGTACAAACCATAAATTCCCGTTACGATGCCGCGTTCAGTGGTGCCCGGACCATAATATGATTTTTTCGCCCCTTCTCCACGTCATCATCAATCAAACTTTTAAAAAATGACATAAACGTGTTAACGTTTTCCCATCATGGCCAGTGGCATAGCGAGAGTATGTGGAGCCGGGAAAATATCATTTATTGTTTTATTCCAGTCGTCATCAAGGGCTTAAAAATAGCTTAAATGGTGCCGTGGATGTGGTATTATTTTTACGTTCCCTCAGTGTATTTTTCGCTAACCAGCGGGAGTGGTCTCCCCTAAACTTTCTCGTATACTCCCAACACACGTGGAGAAAAATTAAGCTAAAAGGCAGGAAAACGAACAAGCGTCCCTAACGCAGTGGGAGAAAAAACGATTGGGAATAGGTAGCTTGGAGGCGAAAAGCGTGGGTAGAAGCGGCTAAGTGAATCCCGTAATTACGCAATAACGGACTCGCGTCATTGTGTGATGAGAAAAGACAAATAGGCAATTTGAACACCTCTTTTTCGACCGATTGAAACGAATATTGGGCACGGATCTACAATTCATGTTAGCAGGCCTCGTACCAATTTTTATTTATCTAAGCCAAAGGGTTTTGGAGATATAATTTTTACAAGTATGCGATTATACAGACCGATAGACAGTCAACCCTTTGAAGGTTTTGTCCCAAAATTTGATACGGATCTACATTCCTGGTGATAAAACTGTGTACCAAATTTTATCCATCTAGCTATTCAAGTGTTTGAGTCATCGTGTTCACATGAACGCGGATAGACGGATTTTGTCCAAAATTTGACAGAAACCTACAAATTATTTGTCAAGATCACACACCAAATTTGATCCCCGTAGCTCTAGTAGTTTTCGAGTTATCGTGTTCACAGACAGACAGACGTAATTCCAAAATTGTGTTTTTCCGTCTCGGGGAGGTCTAAAACGTGAAGATTCGTCAAAATCTCGAGTTCGAATTTTTTGACGATTACAATACTTTCTCTTTGTATACTTCGTACACGAGAAAGTAAAAATGACATAATCGCAGTAAGCTTTGACAGCATGGTGCTGGGCATCTATACCTCTTTCCAAATTGTGCCTTTGTCCTTTGTCCTTTTGCCCCCCGACCACTACGCTACTGGCCGTATCCGATGTAGTCCACATTCATATATTTACGGATCTGGATACTTTCGTCGCCAAAAACGGCTGAAAAGATCCAAAAATCAATTGCACCCTCAGTGGAACTGATAGCAAAAAGTGAATCGATTCACCGCTTCTAAACCTGGGAACCTCCGCTGTCTGAATGAGCCGTTCACTCTATTTTGGTCGTGTGGGTGACGTCATCCTTCCTTCTGCCGGAAACCACCTTCGGTGTCTTTCACCTCTTGGAGAATGTCGCAATGGCGTGACACAAGACCGTTACACCCACACGCCCTTGGAACGCGTTCCTCTTTTTCTTTTTTTCCTTAACAAGCGCCCATCATCCCATCACTCACGACGATCACGAAAGGGTTAAGGGCAAGGCCTTGCTTCCCATTTCTTCAGTTCCGAATCGATCAGTGGGGTGCATGCCTGCTTTCACCAGCATCGTTTCTCGAAATATCGCAGGCCGAAAGAATGTAACAGAATGTAGCAGTAAATATTTTTTTTTTTTTCTTTTAAAGAAATAAGGTGATTCCATCCTCTAGTCCGAAACTTTGTAGCAGGATGGCAGTTATAAATTGACTAAATTTTAATGAAAATATTATTTAAAAATTGATTAAATTAATTAATCAAACATTAATAAAAAATCTTAGCTGCATATGCGCCTTTATATATAATACTATGTATAATATAATGCAGATACAAATAATAGATATACTAAACAAAAATTAAAATTAAACCAGCGGGAGTGGTCTCCCCTAAACTTTCTCGTATACTTTCTAAGTGGAGATTCGTCAAAATCTCGAGGTCGAATTTTTTGACGATTACAATACTTTCTCTTTGTATACTTGGTGTACGAGAAAGTAAAAAAGGCAACAAATGTTTTCTTCCTGACAACTTGGCATCTCTTCATTGCTATCATCTTCCCTAATTCGAGGGATATCTTGCACGCAGTGATTAAATTTTAACTGACCGAAGGTGAATGTCAGTAATTCTGGATCTGACAGAAGGCTAATCTCCTTTTATAAATAAAAATAATTGCTCGCACCGATAAGTTCTTTCGAACATAGAAATGATTTCAAATACCAATTTTCGAGCATTTTCAAATTTGGCTGCCGAAAATTGGTAAAATTCAGGCATCTCTACTTTGCTCAATTTTGCCTTCAGATCGAAACAGCATTGGCGCTTGAGGCGTCGATCAACGTAACGCAACTAATAATCGGTTGCTGGCGAACGTTGTGTTTGGCTGTTAACAATTATGTATAATTAGGAATTTTAAAAAACTTAACTATTTAACCGTTTGGGTTGGTTGTGTTGGGTTTTTTGGCGCAAGAGCCATGAAGTTGACCATACTGTGCCAGAAAAATTGTAAAATCATGTCAAATTAAAAAAACAAAGATTGCCATATGTAAACAAAACGATATAAAGGTGATCAGTTAAAACTGAACAATGCTTAAATAAGAGAATAAAAACCGATTGCTTTCAAAAATGCAAAAAGATGAACTTGTGGGGTTTCTCCAAGTAATGCAGGGAGTGAAATTGTAGTAGTATTAAAAAAGCGTTAGTTAACCGTTTGGACGCCATAATTTAATTCCTGCTAGGGATAACAATAGCCATCAAAGAAAGTGGTCTTGATTCATTTAAACAACTTTCAATCAAGCACAAAAGGACACAACATACAGGGACAAACATTAAGGACACAAAATATACAATCACTCGGGGGAGAACACCATGTTTCATCGTTGACTCCAGAACATGGACTGGCCGTCTCCTCCAACGGCCGCTAGGTGGCGAGCTCGGAAAACAGTGCGGTTACAGCAACACATTTTTTATTGAAAGTTTTGTTTCATTCTGCATATCGTGCTAGGCCTCGTGCGAACCACGGGCCACGTATATGAAACCCATGGTGTGTGTGTGGTGCAGGTTTAACCCCTATGGATTATACGTAAAGTAATCATTTATTTTTCTCTTCAAAAAGGGACATTTTCTAATTTTTAGGTAATATTATGTGAATTCAAGAAAACACATATTTTTTCGGTTTTTATTTATTAACGAAAAGAACAGGAATAAACGCGTGAAAATAAATAATTCACGTGACCTTACGTTTTTCTGAAGAACACATTTTTGCTTCAGTACATTTGACGTTGATATAAAATGAGAATGGAATTCTTAAAATTTGCTTTGGTGATTAACGTTGCTCCATAAATTGCAACTGTGTTTTCTAGCTCGTCCACAACTTATAAGAAAAAAGATCCTTTCTGTGCTGCATTAGTGCCGGGCAGGCATAGAATATATACAATAAATATGAAAGTTTGTATGATTTAAATTATTGGCGTGAAAGTGTTTGGACAGTTCTACACAACGACTTTCGGTTTAACTATTCCCAGTGTTCCATTATGTCACTTCATGCGGTGCAATGTAGTTAAGTGCGAGATAGGAGGCTTCTGACCAACTTACATATGTGCGACGCGTGTAGCGCATGCTCCGTCATCGTCCAGCTACTAGACATTACCGTGGGATTTTTTGATTTTTGGCGCCTTCTTGTTTGAAATTGTTATCGTGGGTTGCTTTCTTCCTGAAAACGGGACATTTGGGCGTCCCGAAGCTGTGCTTGGGGACAACGGGACAGGCTACCAAAAAACGGGACGGTCCCGTTCAAAAGGGACATATGGTCACATTAATTATATGCCCTACCTCTGTCATGGCGTGTCGTTCACAGTTCGAAATAAGAGTATCCATCCCAAAATAGCTCTCGAGTAGCTCTCAAACGTTGATCTAGAAATCTATCGGTACAACATTTGCGCTTCCTCTTTGAATGGGCATGTCATTCATTTCGATATCATTTGCGTCGACATCTCTTTTCGTAAATCTATAGGCAGAAGGCGATTGCCAAAAATTGTCTCACGCGAACTTCCGTTGGAACCTCATGTACGGAAGGGTGAACACTCTGTCAGGAGATAAATCACTCTGAACCGAGTTTTTTTAGGTTTTTGCTTTCTCGTGTACGAAGTATTACAGAGTCTGATTTAGCCTTGCAGGGGCGCGTGGGCAAATGAAAGTTTGGGGCCTTCTATCCTTCTCGCGAACTTTCAAAATCTTGATTTTAATTTGATCTCTGTTTAGACAGTTTTTTTAGTAACAAATATTATGGCAAACTGAAATAAAAAGAAATTTGACTGAAATATAATTTTAGTATGATAATTTCTATAGGCTGGGGATTATCTGAAAATTGCGTCATGCCTGATGCAAAGATCGTTCGAAACGCTTTTAGCTGGGCATTCATCTGTACTCCATTCCATTTGTCTCAAGATTGTTTTTTTTTTTTTTTGTTCATCCATTCAAGTCGAAAAATGAGGCACGTCATTGACAGATGTTCCAAAGTTTGTTTTGAGACAAGGTTCAAAGTCGCATAATTCTACCCACCCTGCTTTTCCCCTTCGCGGGAGATTTTCGAGTTTCATTTCTACCCTCGACGCGAGGTCTCAGTGTAGGCAGATCCTTTGATATGCCGCTACCCTCGCATCGAGGCCCCAAATTGGAATCTGCGCATGAAGTGTTGGATTTTGAGTTCATTTGAATTCCATTTTTGCTCTTCCGCTATGCCAATTTCCATCGGTTTTTAAAACTGACGATTGCTTTCTCCTTCCCGTGTTTCAAAAATTCCATTTTGGAAGAGATGTGAATGGCCTGCTTTACAAGGCAGACCGTTGAGTCTAGAGCTACCAAATTTGGCGGATAGTTTTCACTTTTTGGGTAATAGGTGTTGACAAAGAAAGGGTTTTTCGAAATTTTTGTAAACCATTTTTACATCAGTTTTACAAATATTTGCTTGCCAGATTTGAAAATAATCGAAAATTGACATATTAGATTATTTCCCCGTTTGTAATATTCATTTAAATTTAATATTATCCGGGTTTATTGGTTGCCAGCATCCAAGCCTTTGATGTGTAATCGTTTACCGACTGCCAACGGGAAATTACGCTTCACCCCACAATCCCCCGAGGAGCAACAATTCTTTCTGTTCCCAAGACGGGTTATAAAGCGAAACGCGGACCAAACTCGACGGAAGACGGGCCGTAGGAACGAGGCTTTAGGTTAGGTTGCGAGCAAAAGAGACTTAGATCCTTTCATTTATGAAAGGATCTAAGTTTTCTTTTAGATATAGAGCTGCTGACATTCACCTAAGGAAGCACTCACTGTGAAGAAGATAACCCTCGAAGATGGTAGCAGAGAAAAGATTTCAAGGACCATTACTTTTATCTCTGTTCCTGTTCTTTTTAATATATAATAATGCAGATACATTTTTTCGAAATAAACCTGCATTTCTATTAAAACTTAAGGGTTTTTTCTTCTCTGCGGCCTACATAAAGTTAGAACTAATTTATTTGGCCTGTGCAGACATTTGAATTTGACATCCCTTTACTAGAGGTTCGAATCTCCTTAAAAAATTGTTTTGCTGTACTTTTTTGGGAATAAACCAGTGTCGAATCCAGGATTTGACTCTGGGGGGTGGGGCTGAGATAATAAAAATTTGTATCGTCGTGACGAATGTCAAGCCTCATGGCTTATGTAAATCGAAACATTTTAGCTTTACAGACTTTACTCACCTGACAGTAAGAATCATAAAGAACAATAGAATGCTTTCGATAATTTAATAAAAAATATACAATGAAATAACAAGCCAAAAGATGTCTCCAACCGCGTCAACGCTACAACTACGAATGGGAATGATTTGAAAAAATTTTGATTCTGTCAAGGCAGAAAGCAATGTTGTCACTTTATTATTATTTTTTTAAAAAAAGGGAAATTAAGAACAAACAGTTATTGTGATTTTAAATAAAATCAAGAATTCTGGCTTAGTTCTGGGGGGGCTGCAGCCCCATAGCCCACCCGGATTCGCCATTGGAATTAACCCACTTTGTTGGTAAATTGAAGCGATTTTTTTTTGTGACACACTTAAATTTTGGTTTTGTTTAATTTACTCATGTTAGCCTTGACCTGCTTTTTTTAAACATATTTTTGTTATTTATGAGTTTATGGAAGGAAGTGGGCCTGATGATTTTTATACAACGGAAGGTACCGGTTCCTTTGTTGGTGCCGCGACGTGATGGGAGGTGGACCAAAATAAAATTAATATTGTGGATGTGGTTTTAACTACTCTGTAACAATGTATCACTTTATTTTAACTAGCCAGGTGCTCTGGTGTAAGATTCTCGTCTTTGAAAGGTCGGAAATTCGCGGCCGCAAATCTCAAGGAGAGTCGGAGGAAACTCAAAAACGATCGACATTTCTGGCCAGAAGATCAGCTCGGTACTTTGAACTGGGATGGGATTGAGAATTACCTTGAAATCAGTGGCTTAGCAAGGTCAGACGGCACCTAGGGTATAGTATTTTATTCATCCCTCCTTATCATGTCGTGGTCGTTTTTAAGAACTCGTAATTGACACTCGTAAATAGGGGAGAGACGCCAAATCTGGGCCGGCTGTCTAGATAGGACAGGTATCATAACTGCAGTTCTATTAAATGTTTGGGCCGTAAAATAGGCAAATTACATTAGTGATGTAAATATGGTGTATGAATAAAGTGACCATTTATTTCCCCCGTCAGTTGGGACACCAACTAATTTTTAGGTAATAGTATGTGTATTCAAAAAACCCACATTTCTTCAGTTTTTATTTGTTAATGAAGGACACCAACTAATTTTTAGGTTATAGTATGTGTATTCAAGAAAACCCACATTTCTTCAGTTTTTATTTCTTGATGAAGGACACCAACTATTTTTTAGGTAATAGTATGAGTATTCAAGAAAACCCACATTTCTTCAGTTTTTATTTCTTAATGAAGGACACCAACTGACTTTTAGTAACAGTATGTGTATGCAAGAAAACTCGCATTTCCTCAGTTTTTATTTGTTAATGAAAGACACCTACTATTTTTTAGGTGATAGTATGAGTATTCAAGAAAATCCGCATTTCTTCAATTTTTATTTCTTAATGAAGGACACCAACTAATTTTTAGGTAATAGTATGTGTATTCAAGAAAACTCACATTTCTTCAGTTTTTATTTATTAACGAAAATAACAGGAATGAACACATGAAAATAAATAATGTACGTCATCTTGTATTATTCTGAAAAACAATTTTTTGCTTCAGTATATTTGGTGTTGATTCTG